>JAJUPC010000462.1:0-279586 GCA_023614405.1 Avena insularis
ACTCAGGTTGTTGTTGCTAAAAATAACACACGTGCAATGACACTGGTGGATCCATTGGTGGATTGTGAAAAGAAGACACATCTGACACTTGGTGGATCCATATGTGGTATGTGAAAAGAACACACATGCAATGACTCTGGTTGTTGTTAGTAACTAGAACACACATGCAATAACATGGTGGATCCATGTGTGCTCTCTCAAGAGAACACACATTTCAATGGCCTTTGGTGGATCCATATGTGGTATGTGAAAGAACACACATGAAATGACTCTGGTTGTTGTTAGTAAAAAAAGCACACATGCAATAACCTTTGGTGGATCCATAGGTGGATGTGAAAAGAACACACATGCAATGACCTTTGGTTGTTGTTAGTAAAAGAACACACATGCAATGACACTAGTGGATCCATGTGTGGTCTCTAAAAAGAACACACATTTCAATGACTCTGGTTGTTGTTAGGAAAAGAACACACATGCAATGACACTGGTGTATCCATGTGTGGTCTCTGAAGAGAACACATCACAATAACTCTGGTTGTTGTTAGTAAAAAGAGCACACATGCAATGACACTGGTGGATCCATAGGTGGATTGTGAAAAGAACACACATGCAATGACACTGGTGGATCCATATGTGGTATGTGAAAAGAACACACATGAAATGACTCTGGTTGTTGTTAGTAACAAGAACATACATGCAACAACACTGGTGGATCCATGTGTGGTCTCTAAAGAGAACACACATTTCAATGAGACTGGTGGATCCATATGTGGTATGTGAAAAGAACACACATGAAATGACTCTGGTTGTTGTTAGTAAAAAAAGCACACATGCAATGAAACTGGTGGATCCATAGGTGGATTGTGAAAAGAACACACATGCAATGACACTGGTTGTTGTTAGTAAAAATAACACACATGCAATGACACTAGTGGATCCATGTGTGGTCTCTAAAGAGAACACACATTTCAATGACTCTGGTTGTTGTTAGTAAAAAGGGCACACATGCAATAACACTGGTGGATCCATGTCTGGTCTTTGAGAGAACACATATGCAATGACTCTGGTTGTTGTTATTAAAAAAGCACACATGCAATGACACTGGTGGATCCATATGTGGTATGTGAAAAGAACACACATTTCAATGACTCTGGTTGTTGTGAGTAACAAGAACACACATGCAATAACACTGGTGGATCCATGTGTGGTCTCTGAAGAGAACACACATGCAATGACACTGGTTGTTGTTAGTAAAAAGAACACACATGCAATGACACTGGTGGATCCATATGTGGTATGTGAAAAGAACACACATTTCAATGACTCTGGTTATTGTTAGTTTAAACATCACACATGTAATGACACTGGTGGATCATGTGTGGTCTCTAAAGAGAACACACATGCAATGACTCTGGTTGTTGTTAGTAAAAAGAGCACACATGCAATGACACTGGTGGATCCATAGGTGGATTGTGAAAAGAACACACATGCAATGACACTGGTGGATCCATATGTGGTATGTGAAAAGAACACATATGCAATGACTCTGGTTGTTGTTAGTAACAAGAACACATATGCAATAACACTGGTGGATCCATAGGTGGATTGTGAAAAGAGCACACATGCAATGACACTGGTGGATCCATATGTGGTATGTGAAAAGAATAGTCATGAAATAACTCCAGTTGTTGTTGCTAAAAATAACACACATGCAATGACACTGGTGGATCCATAGGTGGATTGTGAAAAGAAGACACATGCAATGACACTGGTGGATCCATATGTGGTATGTGAAAGAACACACATGCAATGACTCTAGTTGTTGTTAGTAACCAGAATACACATGCAATAACCTTTGGTGGATCCATGTGTGCTCTCTCAAGAGAACACACATTTCAATGGCAGGTGGATCCATATGTGGTATGTGAAAAGAACACATATGAATTGTCTGTAGTTGTTGTTAGTAAAAAAAGAACAGATGCAAAAAACAGTGGTGGATCCATAGGTGTATGTGAAAAGAACACACATGCAATGACCTTTGGTTGTTGTTAGTAAAAGAACACACATGCAATGACACTAGTGGATCCATGTGTGGTCTCAGAAAAGAACACACATTTCAATGACTCTGGTTGTTGTTAGTAAAAAGAACACACATGCAATGACACTGGTGTATCCATGTGTGGTCTCTGAAGAGAACACACATGCAATGACACTGGTTGTTGTTAGTAAAAGGAACACGCATGCAATGACACTGGTGGATCCATAGGTGGATTGTGAAAAGAACACACATGCAATGACACTGGTGGATCCATATGTGGTATCTGAAAAGAACACACATGAAATGACTCTGGTTGTTGTTAGTAACAAGAACATACATGCAACAACACTGGTGGATCCATGTGTGGTCTCTAAAGAGAGCACACATTTCAATGAGACTGGTGGATCCATATGTGGTATGTGAAAAGAAAACACATGAAATGACTCTGGTTGTTGTTAGTAAAAAAAGCACACATGCAATGAAACTGGTGGATCCATAGGTGGATTGTGAAAAGAACACACATGCAATGACACTGGTTGTTGTTAGTAAAAAGAACACACATGCAATGACACTAGTGGATCCATGTTTGGTCTCTAAAGAGAACACACATTTCAATGACTCTGGTTGTTGTTAGTAAAAAGAACACACATGCAATGACCTTTGGTGGATCCATGTGTGGTCTCTGAAGAACACACATGCAATGACTCTGGTTGTGGTTATTAAAAAGAACACACATGAAATGACACTTTGGTGGATCCATATGTGGTATGTGAAAAGAACACACATTTCAATGACTCTGGTTGTTGTGAGTAACAAGAACACACATGCAATAACACTGGTGGATCCATGTGTGGTCTCTGAAGAGAACACACATGCAATGACACTGGTTGTTGTTAGTAAAAAGAACACACATGCAATGACACTGGTGTATCCATGTGTGGTCTCTGAAGAGAACACACATTTCAATGACTCTGGTTGTTGTTAGTAAAAGAACACACATGCAATGACACTGGTGGATCCATGTGTGGTCTCTGAAGAGAACACACATGCAGTGACTCTGGTTGTTGTTAGTAAAAAAAGCACACATGCAATGAAACTGGTGGATCCATAGGTGGATTGTGAAAAGAACACACATGCAATGAGACTGGTGGATCCATATGTGGTATGTGAAAAGAACACATATGCAATGACTCTGGTTGTTGTTAGTAACAAGAACACATATGCAATAACACTTGTGGATCCATAGGTGGATTGTGAAAAGAGCACACATGCAATTACACTGGTGGATCCATATGTGGTATGTGAAAAGAATAGTCATGAAATAACTCCAGTTGTTGTTGCTAAAAATAACACACATGCAATGACACTGGTGGATCCATAGGTGGATTGTGAAAAGAACACACATGCAATGACACTGGTGGATCCATTTGTGGTATGTGAAAAGAACACACATGCAATGACTCTGGTTGTTGTTAGTAACAAGAACACACATGCAATAACACTGGTGGATCCATGTGTGCTCTCTCAAGAGAACACACATTTCAATGGCACTAGTGGATCCATATGTGTTATGTGAGAACACACATGAAATGACTCTAGTTGTTGTTAGTAAAAAAAGCACACATGCAATAACACTGGTGGATCCATAAGTGGATGTGAAAAGAACACACATGCACTGACACTGGTTGTTGTTAGTAAAAAGAACACACATGCATTGACACTAGTGGATCCATGTGTGGTCTCAGAAAATAACACACATTTCAATGACTCTGGTTGTTGTTAGTAAAAAGAACACACATGCAATGACCTTTGGTGTATCCATGTGGTCTCTGAAGAAGAACACACATCAATGACTCTGGTTGTTGTTATTAAAATAGCAAACATGCAATGACACTTGTGTATCCATAGGTTTATTGTTAAAAGAACACACATGCAATGACACTGGTGGATCCATATGTCGTATGTGAAAAGAACACACATGCAATGACTCTGGTTTTTGTTAGTAACAAGAACACACATGCAATAACACAGGTGGATCCATGTGTGGTCCCTAAAGAGAACACACATTTCAATGAGACTGGTGGATCCATATGTGGTATGTGAAACAAACACACATGAAATGACTCTGGTTGTTGTTAGTAAAAAAACACACATGCAATGGCACTGGTGGATCCATAGGTGGATTCTGAAAAGAACACACATGCAATGACACTGGTTGTTGTTAGTAAAAAGAACACAAATGCAATGACACTAGTGGATCCATGTGTTGTCTCTGAAGAGAACACACATTTCAATGACTCTGGTTGTTGTTAGTAAAAAGAACACACATGCAATGACACTGGTGGATCCATGTGTGGTCTCTGAAGAGAACACACATGCAATGACTCTGGTTGTTGTTAGTAAAAAGAACACACATGCAATGACACTGGTGGATCCATATGTGGTATGTGAAAAGAACACCATTGAAATGACTCTGGTTGTTGTTACTAAAAAGAACACACATGCAATGAGACTGGTGGATCCATATGTGGATTGTGAAAAGAGCACACATGCAATGACTCCAGTTGTTGTTAGTGAAAAAGAACACACATGCAATGACACTAGTGGATCCATGTGTGGTCTGTGAAAAGAACACACATTTCAATGACTCTGGTTGTTGTTACTAAAAAGAATACACATGCAATGACACCGGTGGATCCATGTGTGGTCTCTGAAGAACACACTTGCAATGACTCGTGTTGTTGTTCGTAAAACAGCACACATGCAATGACACTGGTGGATCCATAGGTGGATTGTGAAAAGAACACACATGCAATGACCTGGTGGATCCATATGTGGTATGTGAAAAGAACACATATGCAATGACTCTGGTTGTTGTTAGTAACAAGAACACATATGCAATAACCTTTGGTGGATCCATAGGTGGTTTGTGAAAAGAGCACACATGCAATGACACTGGTGGATCCATATGTGGTATGTGAAAAGAATAGTCATGAAATAACTCCAGTTGTTGTTGCTAAAACTAACACACATGCAATGACACTGGTGGATACATAGGTGGATTGTGAAAAGAAGACACATGCAATGACACTGCTGGATCCATATGTGGTATCTGAAAAGAACACACATGCAATGACTCTGGTTGTTGTTAGTAACAAGAATACACATGCAATAACATTGGTGGATCCATGTGTGGTCTCTGAAGAGAACAGACATTTCAATGGCACTGGTGGATCCATATGTGGTATGTGAAAGAACACACATGAAATGACTCTAGTTGTTGTTAGTAAAAAAGCACACATCCAAGAACACTGTTGGATCCATAGGTGGATGTGAAAAGAACACACATGCAATGACACTGGTTGTTGTTAGTAAAAAGAACACACATGCAATGACACTCGTGGATCCATGTGTGGTCTCAAAAAAGAACACACATTTCAATGACTCTGGTTGTTGTTAGTAAAAGAACACACATGCAATGACCTTTGGTGTATCCATGTGGTCTCTGAAGAGAACACACATGCAATGACTCTGGTTGTTGTTTGTTAAAAGAGGACACATGCAATGACACTTGTGGATCCATAGGTGGATTGTGAAAAGAACACACATGCAATGACCTTTGGTGGATCCATTTGTGGTATGTGAAAAGAACACACATGAAATGACTCTGGTTTTTGTTAGTAACAAGAACACACATGCAATAACACAGGTGGATCCATGTGTGGTCTCTAAAGAGGACACACATTTCAATGAGACTGGTGGATCCATATGTGGTATGTGAAATAAACACACATGAAATGACTCTGGTTGTTGTTAGTAAAAAAGCACACATGCAATGGCACTGGTGGATCCATAGCTGGATTGTGAAAAGAACACACATGCAATGACACTGGTTGTTGGTAGTAAATATAGAGAACATGCAATGACACAAGTGGATCCATGTGTGGTCTCTAAGAGAACACACATTTCAATGACTCTGGTTGTTGTTAGTAAAAGAACACACATGCAATGACCTTTGGTGGATCCATGTGTGGTCTCTGAAGAACACACATGCAATGGCTCTGGTTGTTGTTAGTAAAAAGAACACACATGAAATGACACTGGTGGATCCATATGTGGTATGTGAAAAGAACACACATTTCAATGACTCTGGTTGTTGTTAGTAACAAGAACACACATGCAACAAAACTGGTGGATCCATGTGTGGTCTCTGAAGAGAACACACATGCAATGACCTGTGGTTGTTGTTAGCAACAAAACACACATGCAATGCCAGTGGTGGATGCATTTGTGGTATGTGAATAGAACACCCTTTTCTATGACTCTGGTTGTTGTTTGTAAAAAGAACACACATGCAATGACACTGGTGGATAATGTGTGGTCTTTGAAGAGAACACACATGCAAAGACTATGTTTGTTGTAAGAAACAAGAGCACACATGCAATGACACTGGTGGATCCATAGGTGGATTGTGAAAAGAACACACATGCAATGACACTGGTGGATCCATATGTGGTATGTGAAAAGAACACATATGCAATAACACTGGTGGATCCATAGGTGGATTGTGAAAAGAGCACACTTGCAATGACACTGGTGGATCCATATGTGGTATGTGAAAAGAATAGTCATGAAATAACTCCAGTTGTTGTTGCTAAAAATAACACACATGCAATGATACTGGTGGATCCATAGGTGGATTGTGAAAAGAAGACACATGCAATGACACTGGTGGATCCATATGTGGTATGTGAAAAGAACACACATGCAATGACTCTGGTTGTTGTTAGTAACAAGAACACACATGCAATAACACTGGTGGATCCATGTGTGCTCTCTCAAGAGAACACACATTTCAATGGCACTAGTGGATCCATATGTGTTATGTGAGAACACACATGAAATGACTCTAGTTGTTGTTAGTAAAAAAAGCACACATGCAATAACACTGGTGGATCCATAGGTGGATGTGAAAAGAACACACATGCACTGACACTGGTTGTTGTTAGTAAAAAGAACACACATGCAATGACACTAGTGGATCCATGTGTGGTCTCAGAAAAGAACACACATTTCAATGACTCTGGTTGTTGTTAGTAAAAAGAACACACATGCAATAACACTGGTGTATCCATGTGTGGTCACTGAAGAGAACACACATGCAGTGACTCTGGTTGTTGTTAGTAAAAAGAGCACACATGCAATGACACTGGTGGATCCATAGGTGGATTGTGAAAAGAACACACATGCAATGACACTGGTGGATCCATATGTGGTATGTGAAAAGAACACACATGAAATGACTCTGGTTGTTGTTAGTAACAAGAACATACATGCAACAACACTGGTGGATCCATGTGTGGTCTCTAAAGAGATCACACATTTCAATGAGACTGGTGGATCCATATGTGGTATGTGAAAAGAAAACACATGAAATGACTCTGGTTGTTGTTAGTAAAAAAGCACACATGCAATGAAACTGGTGGATCCATAGGTGGATTGTGAAAAGAACACACATGCAATGACACTGGTTGTTGTTAGTAAAAATAACACACATGCAATGACACTAGTGGATCCATGTGTGGTCTCTAAAGAGAACACACATTTCAATGACTCTGGTTGTTGTTAGTAAAAAGAACACACATGCAATGACACTGGTGGATCCATGTGTGGTCTCTAAAGAGAACACACATGCAATGGCTCTGGTTGTTGTTAGTAAAAAGAACACACATGAAATGACACTGGTGGATCCATATGTGGTATGTGAAAAGAACACACATTTCAATGACTCTGGTTGTTGTGAGTAACAAGAACACACATGCAATAACACTGGTGGATCCATGTGTGGTCTCTGAAGAGGACACACATGCAATGACTCTGGTTGTTGTTAGTAAAAAGAGCACACATGCAATGACACTGGTGGATCCATAGGTGGATTGTTAAAAGATCACACATTTCAATGACTCTGGTTGTTGTTAGTAAAAAGAACACACATGCAATGACATTGGTGGTTCATGTGTGGTCTCTGAAGAGGACACACATGCAATGACTCTGGTTGTTGTTAGTAAAAAGAGCACACATGCAATGACACTGGTGGATCCATAGGTGGATTGTGAAAGAACGCACATGCAATGACACTTGTGGATCCATATGTGGTATGTGAAAACAACACACATGCAACGACTCTGGTTGCTGTTAGTAAATAGAACATACATGCAATGACATTGGTGGATCCATAGGTGGATTGTGAAGAGAGCACACATGCAATGACACTGGTGGATCCATATGTGGTATGTGAAAAGAATAGTCATGAAATAACTCCAGTTGTTGTTGCTAAAAATAACACACATGCAATGACACTGGTGGATCCATAGGTGGATTGTGAAAAGAAGACACATGCAATGACACTGGTGGATCCATATGTGGTATGTGAAAAGAACACACATGCAATGACTCTGGTTGTTGTTAGTAACAAGAACACACATGCAATAACACTGGTGGATCCATGTGTGCTCTCTCAAGAGAACACACATTTCAATGGCAGTGGTGGATCCATATGTGGTATGTGAAAAGAACACACATGAAATGACTCTAGTTGTTGTTAGTAAAAAAAGCACACATGCAATAACACTGGTGGATCCATAGGTGGATGTGAAAAGAACACACATGCACTGACACTGGTTGTTGTTAGTAAAAAGAACACACATGCAATGACACTAGTGGATCCATGTGTGGTCTCTAAAGAGAACACACATTTCAATGACTCTGGTTGTTGTTAGTAAAAGAACACACATGCAATGACACTGGTGGATCCATGTGTGGTCTCAGAAGAGAACACACATGCAGTGACTCTGGTTGTTGTTAGTAAAAAAAGCACACATGCAATGAAACTGGTGGATCCATAGGTGGATTGTGAAAAGAACACACATGCAATGACAATGGTGGATCCATATGTGGTATGTGAAAAGAACACACATGAAATGACTCTGGTTGTTGTTAGTAACAAGAACATACATGCAACAACAACTTGGTGGATCCATGTGTGGTCTCTAAAAGAGCACACATTTCAATGAGGCTGGTGGATCCATATGTGGTATGTGAAAAGAAAACACATGAAATGACTACGGTTGTTGTTAGTAAAAAAAGCACACATGCAATGAAACTGGTGGATCCATAGGTGGATTGTGAAAAGAACACACATGCAATGACACTGGTTGTTGTTAGTAAAAAGAACACACATGCAATGACACTAGTGGATCCATGTGTGGTCTCTAAAGAGAACACACATTTCAATGACTCTGGTTGTTGTTAGTAAAAAGAACACACATGCAATGACCTTTGGTGGATCCATGTGTGGTCTCTGAAAGAACACACATGCAATGGCTCTGGTTGTTGTTAGTAAAAAGAACACACATGAAATGACCTTTGGTGGATCCATATGTGGTATGTGAAAAGAACACACATTTCAATGACTCTGGTTGTTGTGAGTAACAAGAACACACATGCAATAACCTTGGTGGATCCATGTGTGGTCTCTGAAGAAGAACACACATGCAATGACACTGGTTGTTGTTAGTAAAAGAACACACATTCAATGACACTGGTGGATCCATTTGTGGTATGTGAAAAGAACACACATTTCAATGACTACGGTTGTTGTTAGTAAAAACACACATGCAATGACATTGGTGGATCATGTGGTCTCTGAAGAGAACACACATGCAATGACTCTGGTTGTTGTTAGTAAAAGAGCACACATGCAATGACCTTTGGTGGATCCATAGGTGGATTGTTAAAAGAACACACATGCAATGACCTGGTGGATCCATATGTGGTATGTGAAAAGAACACATATGCAATGACTCTAGTTGTTTTTAGTAACAAGAACACATATGCAATAACACTTTGGTGGATCCATAGGTGGATTGTGAAAGAGCACACATGCAATGACACTGGTGGATCCATATGTGGTATGTGAAAGAATAGTCATGAAATAACTCCAGTTGTTGTTGCTAAAATAACACACATGCAATGACCTTTGGTGGATCCATAGGTGGATTGTGAAAAGAAGAGACATGCAATGACACTGGTGGATCCATATGTGGTATGTGAAAAGAACACACATGCAATGACTCTGGTTGTTGTTAGTAACAAGAACACACATGCAATAACACTGGTGGATCCATGTGTGCTCTCTCAAGAGAACACACATTTCAATGGCACTGGTGGATCCATATGTGGTATGTGAAAAGAACACACATGCAATGACTCTAGTTGTTGTTAGTAAAAAAAGCAAACATGCAAAAAACACTGGTGGATCCATAGGTGGATGTGAAAAGAACACACATGCACTGACACTGGTTGTTGTTAGTAAAAAGAACACACATGCAATGACACTAGTGGATCCATGTGTGGTCTCAGAAAAGAACACACATTTCAATGACTCTGGTTGTTAGTAAAAAGAACACACATGCAATGACACTGGTGTATCCATGTGTGGTCTCTGAAGAGAACACACATGCAGTGACTCTGGTTGTTGTTAGTAAAAAGAGAACACATGCAATGACACTTGTGGATCCATAGGTGGATTGTGAAAAGAACACACATGCAATGGCACTGGTGGATCCATATGTGGTATGTGAAAAGAACACATGAAATGACTCTGGTTGTTGTTAGTAACAAGAACATACATGCAACAACACTGGTGGATCCATGTGTGGTCTCTAAAGAGAGCACACTTTTCAATGAGACTGGTGGATCCATATGTGGTATGTGAAAGGAAAACACAGGAAATGACTCTGGTTGTTGTTAGTAAAAAAATCACACATGCAATGAAACTGGTGGATCCATAGGTGGATTGTGAAAAGAACACACATGCAATGGCACTTGTTGTTGTTAGTAAAAAGAACACACATGCAATGACACTAGTAGATCCATGTGTGGTCTCAGAAGAGAACACACATTTCAATGACTCTGGTTGTTGTTAGTAAAATAACACACATGCAATGACCTTTGGTGGATCCATATGTGGTATGTGAAAAGAACACACATGCAATGACTCTGGTTGTTGTTAGTAAAAAAATCACACATGAAATGACACTGGTGGATCCATATGTGGTATGTGAAAAGAACACACATTTCAATGACTCTGGTTGTTGTGAGTAACAAGAACACACATGCAATAACACTGGTGGATCCATGTGTGGTCTCTGAAGAGAACACACATGCAATGACACTGGTTGTTGTTAGTAAAAAGAACACACATGCAATGACACTGGTGGATCCATGTGTGGTCTGTGAAAAGAACACACATTTCAATGACTCTGGTTGTTGTTAGTAAAAAGAACACACATGCAATGACACTGGTGGATCCATGTGTGGTCTCTGAAGAGAACACACATGCAGTGACTCTGGTTGTTGTTAGTAAAAAGAGCACACATGCAATGACACTGGTGGATCCATAGGTGGATTGTGAAAAGAACACACATGCAATGACACTGGTGGATCCATATGTGGTATGTGAAAAGAACACATATGCAATGACTCTGGTTGTTGTTAGTAACAAGAACACATATGCAATAACACTGGTGGATCCATAGGTGGATTGTGAAAAGAGCACACATGCAATGACACTGGTGGATCCATATGTGGTATGTGAAAAGAATAGTCATGAAATAACTCCAGTTGTTGTTGCTAAAAATAACACACATGCAATGACACTGGTGGATCCATAGGTGGATTGTGAAAAGAAGACACATGCAATGACACTGGTGGATCCATATGTGGTATGTGAAAAGAACACACATGCAATGACTCTGGTTGTTGTTAGTAACAAGAACACACATGCAATAACACTGGTGGATCCATGTGTGCTCTCTCAAGAGAACACACATTTCAATGGCACTGGTGGATCCATATGTGGTATGTGAAAAGAACACACATGAAATGACTCTAGTTGTTGTTAGTAAAAAAGCACACATGCAATAACACTGGTGGATCCATAGGTGGATGTGAAAAGAACACACATGCACTGACACTGGTTGTTGTTAGTAAAAAGAACACACATGCAATGACACTAGTGGATCCATGTGTGCTCTCTCAATAGAACACACATTTCAATGGCACTGGTTGTTGTTAGTAAAAGAACACACATGCAATGTCTCTGTTTTATCCATGTGTGGTCTCTGAAGAGAACACACATGCAATGACTCTGGTTGTTGTTAGTAAAAAGAGCACACATGCGATGACACTTGTGGATCCATAGGTGGATTGTGAAAAGAACACACATGCAATGACACTAGTGGATCCATGTGTGGTCTCAGAAAAGAACACACATTTCAATGACTCTGGTTGTTGTTAGTAAAAAGAACATACATGCAACAGCACTGGTGGATCCATATGTGGTCTCTAAAGAGACTGGTGGATCCATATGTGGTATGTGAAAAGAAAACACATGAAATGACTCTGGTTGTTGTTAGTAAAAAAAGCGCACATGCAATGAAACTGGTGGATCCATAGGTGGATTGTGAAAAGAACACACATCCAAAGACACTGGTAATTGTTAGTAAAAAGAACATACATGCAATGACACTAGTGGATCCATGTGTCGTCTCTAAAGAGAACACACATTTCAATGACTCTGGTTGTTGTTAGTAAAAAGAACACACATGCAATGACACTGGTGGATCCATGTGTGGTCTCTGAAGAGAACACACATGCAATGGCTCTGGTTGTTGTTAGTAAAAGAACACACATGAAATGACCTTTGGTGGATCCATATGTGGTATGTGAAAAGAACACACATTTCAATGACTCTGGTTGTTGTGAGTAACAAGAACACACATGCAATAACACTGGTGGATCCATGTGTGGTCTCTGAAGAGAACACACATGCAATGACACTGGTTGTTGTTAGTAAAAAGAACACACATGGAATGACCTTTGGTGGATCCATGTGGTATGTGAAAAGAACACACATTTCAATGACTCTGGTTGTTGTTAGTAAAAGAACACACATGCAATGACATTGGTGGATCATGTGTGGTCTCTGAAGAACACACATGCAATGACTCTGGTTGTTGTTAGTAAAAAGAGCACATGCAATGACACTGGTGGATCCATGGGTGGATTGAGAAAAGAAAACACATGCAATGAACTCTGGTGGATCCATATGTGGTATGTGAAAAGAACACATATGCAATGACTCTGGTTGTTGTTAGTAACAAGAACACATATGCAATAACACTGGTGGATCCATAGGTGGATTGTGAAAAGAGCACACATGCAATGACACTGGTGGATCCATATGTGGTATGTGAAAAGAATAGTCATGAAATAACTCAAGTTGTAGTTGATAAAAATAACACACATGCAATGACCTTTGGTGGATCCATAGGTGGATTGTGAAAAGAAGACACATGCAATGACACTTTGGTGGATCCATATGTGGTATGTGAAAAGAACACATATGCAATGACTCTGGTTGTTGTTAGTAACAAGAACACACATGCAATAACACTGGTGGATCCATGTGTGCTCTCTCAACAGAACACACAATTCAATGGCCTTTGGTGGATCCATATGTGGTATGTGAAAAGAACACACATGAAATGACTCTAGTTGTTGTTAGTAAAAAAAGCACACATGCAATAACACTGGTGGATCCATAGGTGGATGTGAAAAGAACACACATGCAATGACACTGGTTGTTGTTAGTAAAAAGAACACACATGCAATGACACTAGTGGATCCATGTGTGGTCTCAGAAAAGAACACACATTTCAATGACTCTGGTTGTTGTTAGTAAAAAGAACACACATGCAATGACACTGGTGTATCCATGTGTGGTCTCTGAAGAGAACACTCATGCAGTGACTCTGGTTGTTGTTAGTAAAAAGAGCACACATGCAATGACACTAGTGGATCCATAGGTGGATTGTGAAAAGAACACACATGCAATGACACTGGTGGATCCATACGTGGTATGTGAAAAGAACACACATGAAATGACTCTGGTTGTTGTTAGTAACAAGAACATACATGCAACAACACTGGTGGATCCATGTGTGGTCTCTAAAGAGAGCACACATTTCAATGAGACTGGTGGATCCATATGTGGTATGTGAAAAGAAAACACATGAAATGACTCTGGTTGTTGTTAGTAAAAAAAGCACACATGCAATGAAACTGGTGGATCCATAGGTGGATTGTGAAAAGAACACACATGCAATGACACTGGTTGTTGTTAGTAAAAAGAACACACATGCAATGACACTAGTGGATCCATGTGTGGTCTCTAAAGAGAACACACATTTCAATGACTCTGGTTGTTGTTAGTAAAAAGAACACACATGCAATGACACTGGTGGATCCATGTGTGGTCTCTGAAGAGAACACACATGCAATGGCTCTGGTTGTTGTTAGTAAAAAGAACACACATGAAATGACACTGGTGGATCCATATGTGGTATGTGAAAAGAACACACATTTCAATGACTCTGGTTGTTGTGAGTAACAAGAACACACATGCAATAACACTGGTGGATCCATGTGTGGTCTCTGAAGAGAACACACATGCAATGACACTGGTTGTTGTTAGTAAAAAGAACACACATGCAATGACACTAGTGGATCCATGTGTGGTCTCAGAAAAGAACACACATTTCAATGACTCTGGTTGTTGTTTGTAAAAAGAACACACATGCAATGACACTGGTGTATCCATGTGTGGTCTCTGAAGAGAACACACATGCAGTGACTCTGGTTGTTGTTAGTAAAAAGAGCACACATGCAATGACACTGGTGGATCCATAGGTGGATTGTGAAAAGAACACACATGCAATGACACTGGTGGATCCATATGTGGTATGTGAAAAGAACACATATGCAATGACTCTGGTTGTTGTTAGTAACAAGAACACATATGCAATAACACTGGTGGATCCATAGGTGGATTGTGAAAAGAGCACACATGCAATGACACTGGTGGATCCATATGTGGTATGTGAAAAGAATAGTCATGAAATAACTCCAGTTGTTGTTGCTAAAAATAACACACATGCAATGACACTGGTGGATCCATAGGTGGATTGTGAAAAGAAGACACATGCAATGACACTGGTGGATCCATATGTGGTATGTGAAAAGAACACACATGCAATGACTCTGGTTGTTGTTAGTAACAAGAACACACATGCAATAACACTGGTGGATCCATGTGTGCTCTCTCAAGAGAACACACATTTCAATGGCACTGGTGGATCCATATGTGGTATGTGAAAAGAACACACATGAAATGACTCTAGTTGTTGTTAGTAAAAAAAGCACACATGCAATAACACTGGTGGATCCATAAGTGGATGTGAAAAGAACACACATGCACTGACACTGGTTGTTGTTAGTAAAAAGAACACACATGCATTGACACTAGTGGATCCATGTGTGGTCTCAGAAAATAACACACATTTCAATGACTCTGGTTGTTGTTAGTAAAAAGAACACACATGCAATGACACTGGTGTATCCATGTGTGGTCACTGAAGAGAACACACATGCAGTGACTCTGGTTGTTGTTAGTAAAAAGAGCACACATGCAATGACACTGGTGGATCCTTAGGTGGATTGTGAAAAGAACACACATGCAATGACACTGGTGGATCCATATGTGGTATGTGAAAAGAACACACATGAAATGATTCTGGTTGTTGTTAGTAACAAGAACATACATGCAACAACACTGGTGGATCCATGTGTGGTCTCTAAAGAGAGCACACATTTCAATGAGACTGGTGGATCCATATGTGGTATGTGAAAAGAAAACACATGAAATGACTCTGGTTGTTGTTAGTAAAAAAAGCACACATGCAATGAAACTGGTGGATCCATAGGTGGATTGTGAAAAGAACACACATGCAATGACATTGGTTGTTGTTAGTAAAAGAACACATGCATTGACACTAGTGGATCCATGTGTGGTCTCTCAATATAACACACATTTCAATCACTCTGGTTGTTGTTAGTAAAAAGAACACACATGCAATGACACTAGTGGATCCATGTGTGGTCTCTAAAGAGAACACACATTTCAATGACTTTGGTTGTTGTTAGTAAAAAGAACACACATGAAATGACACTGGTGGATCCATATGTGGTATGTGAAAAGAACACACATTTCAATGACTCTGGTTGTTGTGAGTAACAAGAACACATATGCAATAACACTGGTGGATCCATGTGTGGTCTCTGAAGAGAACACACATGCAATGACACTGGTTGTTGTTAGCAAAAAGAGCACACATGCAATGACACTGGTGGATCCAGGTGTGGTATGTGAAAAGAACACACATTTCAATGACTCTGGTTGTTGTTAGTAAAAACAACACACATGCAATGACATTGGTGGATCATGTGGTCTCTGAAGAGAACACACATGCAATGACTGGTTGTTGTTACTATTAAGATCACACATGCAATGACTCTTGTGGATCCATTGGTGGATTGTTAAAAGAACACACATGCAATGACACTGGTGGATCCATATGTGGTATGTGAAAAGAACACATATGCAATGACTCTGGTTGTTGTTAGTAACAAGAACACATATGCAATAACACTGGTGGATCCATAGGTGGATTGTGAAAATAGCACACATGCAATGACACTGGTGGATCCATATGTGGTATGACAAAAGAATAGTCATGAAATAACTCCAGTTGTTGTTGCTAAAAATAACACATATGCAATGACACTGGTGGATCCATAGGTGGATTGTGAAAAGAAGACACATGCAATGACACTGGTGGATCCATATGTGGTATGTGAAAAGAACACACATGCAATGACTCTGGTTGTTGTTAGTAACAAGAACACACATGCAATAACACTGGTGGATCCATGTGTGCTCTCTCCAGAGAACACACATTTCAATGGCACTGGTGGATCCATATGTGGTATGTGAAAAGAACACACATGAAATGACTCTAGTTGTTGTTAGTAAAAAAAGCACACATGCAATAACACTGGTGGATCCATAGGTGGATGTGAAAAGAACACACATGCAATGACACTGGTTATTGTTAGTAAAAAGAACACACATGCAATGACACTAGTGGATCCATGTGTGGTCTCAGAAAAGAACACACATTTCAATGACTCTGGTTGTTGTTAGTAAAAAGAACACACATGCAATGACACTGGTGTATCCATGTGTGGGCTCTGAAGAGAACACACATGCAATGACTCTGGTTGTTGTTAGTAAAACAAGCACATATGCAATGACACTTGTGGATCCATAGGTGGATTGTGAAAAGAACACACATGCAATGACACTGGTGGATCCATATGTGGTATGTGAAAAGAACACATGAAATGACTCTGGTTGTTGTTAGTAACAAGAACATACATGCAACAACACTGGTGGATCCATGTGGTCTCTAAAGAGCACACATTTGAATGACACTGGTGGATCCATATGTGGTTTGTTAAAAAAACACAAATGAAATGACTCTGGTTGTTGTTAGTAAAAAAGCACACATGCAATGGCACTGGTGGATCCATAGCTGGATTCTGAAAGAACACACATGCAATGACACTGGTTGCTGTTAGTAAAAAGAACACAAATGCAATGACACTAGTGGATCCATGTGTTGTCTCTGAAGAGAACACACATTTCAATGACTCTGGTTGTTGTTAGTAAAAAGAACACACATGCAATGACCTTGGTGGATCCATGTGTGGTCTCTGAACAAGAACACACATGCAATGACTCTGGTTGTTGTTAGTAAAAAGAACACACATGAAATGACACTTTGGTGGATCCATATGTGGTATGTGAAAGAACACACATTTCAATGACTCTGGTTGTTGTGAGTAACAAGAACACACATGCAATAACACTTGGTGGATCCATGTGGTCTGAAGAAGAACACACATGCAATGACTCTGGTTATTGTTAGTAAAAAGAACACACATGCAATGACAGTGGTGGATCCATGTGTGGTATGTGAAAAGAACACACATTTCAATGACTCTGGTTGTTGTTAGTAAAAAGAACACACATGCAATGACACTGGTGGATCATGTGTGGTCTCTGAAGAGAACACACATGCAATGACTCTGGTTGTTGTTAGTAAAAAGAGCACACATGCAATGACACTGGTGGATCCATAGGTGGATTGTTAAAAGAACACACATGCAATGACACTGGTGGATCCATATGTGGTATGTGAAAAGAACACATATGCAATGACTCTGGTTGTTGTTAGTAACAAGAACACATATGCAATAACACTGGTGGATCCATAGGTGGATTGTGAAAAGAGCACACATGCAATGACACTGGTGGATCCATATGTGGTATGTGAAAAGAATAGTCATGAAATAACTCCAGTTGTTGTTGCTAAAAATAACACACATGCAATGACACTGGTGGATCCATAGGTGGATTGTGAAAAGAAGACACATGCAATGACACTGGTGGATCCATATGTGGTATGTGAAAAGAACACACATGCAATGACTCTGGTTGTTGTTAGTAACAAGAACACACATGCAATAACACTGGTGGATCCATGTGTGCTCTCTCAAGAGAACACACATTTCAATGGCACTGGTGGATCCATATGTGTTATGTGAGAACACACATGAAATGACTCTAGTTGTTGTTAGTAAAAAAAGCACACATGCTAAACACTGGTGGATCCATAGGTGGATGTGAAAAGAACACACATGCACTGACACTGGTTGTTGTTAGTAAAAAGAACACACATGCAATGACACTAGTGGATCCATGTGTGGTCTCAGAAAAGAACACACATTTCAATGACTCTGGTTGTTGTTAGTAAAAAGAACACACATGCAATGACACTGGTGTATCCATGTGTGGTCTCTGAAGAGAACACACATGCAGTGACTCTGGTTGTTGTTAGTAAAAAGAGCACACATGCAATGACACTGGTGGATCCATAGGTGGATTGTGAAAAGAACACACATGCAATGACACTGGTGGATCCATATGTGGTATGTGAAAAGAACACACATGAAATGACTCTGGTTGTTGTTAGTAACAAGAACATACATGCAACAACACTGGTGGATCCATGTGTGGTCTCTAAAGAGAGCACACATTTCAATGAGACTGGTGGATCCATATGTGGTATGTGAAAAGAAAACACATGAAATGACTCTGGTTGTTGTTAGTAAAAAAAGCACACATGCAATGAAACTGGTGGATCCATAGGTGGATTGTGAAAAGAACACACATGCAATGACACTGGTTGTTGTTAGTAAAAAGAACATACATGCAATGACACTAGTGGATCCATCTGTGGTCTCTAAAGAGAACACACATTTCAATGACTCTGGTTGTTGTTAGTAAAAAGAACACACATGCAATGACACTGGTGGATCCATGTGTTGTCTCTGAAGAGAACACACATGCAATGGCTCTGGTTGTTGTTAGTAAAAAGAACACACATGAAATGACACTGGTGGATCCATATGTGGTATGTGAAAAGAACACACATTTCAATGACTCTGGTTGTTGTGAGTAACAAGAACACACATGAAATAACACTGGTGGATCCATGTGTGGTCTCTGAAGAGAACACACATGCAATGACACTGGTTGTTGTTAGTAAAAAGAACACACATGCAATGACACTGGTGGATCCATGTGTGGTATGTGAAAAGAACACACATTTCAATGACTCTGGTTGTTGTTAGTAAAAAGAACACACATGCAATGACACTGGTGGATCCATGTGTGGTCTCTGAAGAGAACACACATGCAGTGACTCTGGTTGTTGTTAGTAAAAAGAGCACACATGCAATGACACTGGTGGATCCATAGGTGGATTGTGAAAAGAACACACATGCAATGACACTGGTGGATCCATATGTGGTATGTGAAAAGAACACATATGCAATGACTCTGGTTGTTGTTAGTAACAAGAACACATATGCAATAACACTGGTGGATCCATAGGTGGATTGTGAAAAGAGCACACATGCAATGACACTGGTGGATCCATATGTGGTATGTGAAAAGAATAGTCATGAAATAACTCCAGTTGTTGTTGCTAAAAATAACACACATGCAATGACACTGGTGGATCCATAGGTGGATTGTGAAAAGAAGACACATGCAATGACACTGGTGGATCCATATGTGGTATGTGAAAAGAACACACATGCAATGACTCTGGTTGTTGTTAGTAACAAGAACACACATGCAATAACACTGGTGGATCCATGTGTGCTCTCTCAAGAGAACACACATTTCAATGGCACTGGTGGATCCATATGTGTTATGTGAAAAGAACACACATGAAATGACTCTAGTTGTTGTTAGTAAAAAGAGCACACATGCAATAACACTGGTGGATCCATAGGTGGATGTGAAAAGAACACACATGCACTGACACTGGTTGTTGTTAGTAAAAGATCACACATGCAATGACACTAGTGGATCCATGTGTGGTCTCGAAAAAGAACACACATTTCAATGACTCTGGTTGTTGTTAGTTAAAAGAACACACATGCAATGACACTTTGGTGTATCCATGTGTGGTCTCTGAAAGAACACACATGCAATGACTCTGGTTGTTGTTAGTAAAAGAGCACACATGCAATGACACTTGTGGATCCATAGGTGGATTGTGAAAAGAACACACATGCAATGACCTTTGGTGGATCCATATGTGGTATGTGAAAAGAACACACATGAAATGACTCTGGTTGTTGTTAGTAACAAGAACATACATGCAACAACACTGGTGGATCCATGTGTGGTCTCTAAAGAGAACACACATTTCAATGAGACTGGTGGATCCATATGTGGTATGTGAAAAGAACACACATGAAATGACTCTGGTTGTTGTTAGTAAAAAAAGCACACATGCAATGACACTGGTGGATCCATAGGTGGATTGTGAAAAGAACACACATGCAATGACACTGGTTGTTGTTAGTAAAAAGAACACACATGCAATGACACTAGTGGATCCATGTTTGGTCTCTAAAGAGAACACACATTTCAATGACTCTGGTTGTTGTTAGTAAAAAGAACACACATGCAATGACACTGGTGGATCCATGTGGGGTCTCTAAAGAGAACACACATGCAATGGCTCTGGTTGTTGTTAGTAAAAAGAACACACATGAAATGACACTGGTGGATCCATATGTGGTATGTGAAAAGAACACACAATTCAATGACTCTAGTTGTTGTTAGTAAAAAGAACACACATGCAATGACGCTGGTGGATCCATGTGTGGTCTCTGAAGAGAACACCCATGCAATGACACTGGTTATTGTTAGTAAAAAGAGCACACATGCAATGACACTGGTGGATCCATGTGTTGTCTCTGAAGAGAACACACATTTCAATGACTCTGGTTGTTGTTAGTAAAAAGAACACACATGCAATGACACTGGTGGATCATGTGTGGTCTCTGAAGAGAACACACATGCAATGACTCTGGTTGTTGTTAGTAAAAAGAGCACACATGCAATGACACTGGTGGATCCATAGGTGGATTGTTAAAAGAACACACATGCAATGACACTGGTGGATCCATATGTGGTATGTGAAAAGAACACATATGCAATGACTCTGGTTGTTGTTAGTAACAAGAACACATATGCAATAACACTGGTGGATCCATAGGTGGATTGTGAAAAGAGCACACATGCAATGACACTGGTGGATCCATATGTGGTACGTGAAAAAATAGTCATGAAATAACTCTAGTTGTTGTTGCTAAAAATAACACACATGCAATGACACTGGTGGATCCATAGGTGGATTGTGAAAAGAAGACACATGCAATGACACTGGTGGATCCATATGTGGTATGTGAAAAGAACACACATGCAATGACTCTGGTTGTTGTTAGTAACAAGAACACACATGCAATAACACTGGTGGATCCATGTGTGCTCTCTCAAGAGAACACACATTTCAATGGCACTGGTGGATCCATATGTGGTATGTGAAAAGAACACACATGAAATGACTCTAGTTGTTGTTAGTAAAAAAAGCACACATGCAATAACACTGGTGGATCCATAGGTGGATGTGAAAAGAACACACATGCAATGACACTGGTTGTTGTTAGTAAAAAGAACACACATGCAATGACACTAGTGGATCCATGTGTGGTCTCAGAAAAGAACACACATTTCAATGACTCTGGTTGTTGTTAGTAAAAAGAACACACATGCAATAACACTGGTGTATCCATGTGTGGTCACTGAAGAGAACACACATGCAGTGACTCTGGTTGTTGTTAGTAAAAAGATCACACATGCAATGACACTGGTGGATCCATAGGTGGATTGTGAAAAGAACACACATGCAATGACACTGGTGGATCCATATGTGGTATGTGAAAAGAACACACATGAAATGACTCTGGTTGTTGTTAGTAACAAGAACATACATGCAACAACCTTCTTTGGATCCATGTGTGGTCTCTAAAGAGAGCACATATTTCAATGAGACTGGTGGATCCATATGTGGTATGTGAAAAGAAAACACATGAAATGACTCTGGTTGTTGTTAGTAAAAAAGCACACATGCAATGAAACTGGTGGATCCATAGGTCGATTGTGAAAAGAACACACATGCAATGACACTGGTTGTTGTTAGTAAAAAGAACATACATGCAATGACACTAGTGGATCCATCTGTGGTCTCTAAAGAGAACACACATTTCAATGACTCTGGTTGTTGTTAGTAAAAGAACACACATGCAATGACACTGGTGGATCCATGTGTGGTCTCTGAAGAGAACACACATGCAATGACTCTGGTTGTTGTTAGTAAAAAGAACACACATGAAATGACACTGGTGGATCCATATGTGGTATGTGAAAAGAACACACATTTCAATGACTCTGGTTGTTGTTAGTAAAAAGAACACACATGCAATAACACTGGTGGATCCATGTGTGGTCTCTGAAGAGAACACACATGCAATGACACTGGTTGTTGTTAGTAAAAAGAACACACATGCAATGACACTGGTGGATCCATATGTGGTATGTGAAAAGAACACACATTTCAATGACTCTGGTTGTTGTTAGGAAAAAGAACACACATGCAATGACACTAGTGGATCATGTGTGGTCTCTGAAGAGAACACACATGCAATGACTCTGGTTGTTGTTAGTAAAAAGAGGACACATGCAATGACACTGGTGGACCCATAGGTGGATTTTTCAAATAACACACATGCAATGACACTGGTGGATCCACATGTCGTATGTGAAAAGAACACACATGCAATGACTCTGGTTGTTGTTAGTAACAAGAACACACATGCAATAACACAGGTGGATCCATGTGTGGTCTCTAAAGAGAACACACATTTCAATGAGACTGGTGGATCCATATGTGGTATGTGAAAAGAACACACATGAAATGACTCTGGTTGTTGTTAGTAAAAAAAGCACACATGCAATGACACTGGTGGATCCATAGGTGGATTGTGAAAAGAACACACATGCAATGACACTGGTTGTTTTTAGTAAAAGAACACACATGCAATGACACTGGTGGATCCATGCGTTGTCTCTAAAGAGAACACACATTTCAATGACTCTGGTTGTTGTTAGTAAAAAGAACACACATGAAATGACACTGGTGGATCCATATGTGGTATGTGAAAAGAACACACATTTTTCAATGACTCTGGTTGTTGTGAGTAACAAGAACACACATGCAATAACACTGGTGGATCCATGTGTGGTCTCTGAAGAGAACACACATGCAATGACACTAGTTGTTGTTAGTTAAAAGACCACACATGCAATGACACTGGTGGATCCATATGTGGTATGTGAAAAGAACACACATTTCAATGACTCTGGCTGTTGTTAGTAAAACACACACATGCAATGACACTGGTGGATCCATGTGTGGTCACTAAAGAAACACACATGCATTGTCTCTTGTTGTTGTTATTAAAACTATCAAACATGCAATGACACTGGTGGATCCATAGGTGGATTGTTAAAAGAACACACATGCAATGACACTGGTGGATCCATATGTGGTATGTGAAAAGAACACATATGCAATGACTCTGGTTGTTGTTAGTAACAAGAACACATATGCAATAACTGGTGGATCAATAGGTGGATTGTTAAAACACATGAAATGACACTGGTGGATCCATATGTGGTATGTGAAAAGAATAGTCATGAAATAACTCCAGTTGTTGTTGCTAAAACTAACACACATGCAATGACACTGGTGGATCCATAGGTGGATTGTGAAAAGAAGACACATGCAATGACACTGGTGGATCCATATGTGGTATGTGAAAAGAACACACATGCAATGACTCTGGTTGTTGTTAGTAACAAGAACACACATGCAATAACACTGGTGGATCCATGTGTGCTCTCTCAAGAGAACACACATTTCAATGGCACTGGTGGATCCATATGTGGTATGTGAAAAGAACACACATGAAATGACTCTAGTTGTTGTTAGTAAAAAAAGCACACATGCAATAACACTGGTGGATCCATAGGTGGATGTGAAAAGAACACACATGCAATGACACTGGTTGTTGTTAGTAAAAAGAACACACATGCAATGACACTCGTGGATCCATGTGTGGTCTCAGAAAAGAACACACATTTCAATGACTCTGGTTGTTGTTAGTAAAAAGAACACACATGCAATGACACTGGTGTATCCATGTGTGGTCTCTGAAGAGAACACACATGCAGTGACTCTGGTTGTTGTTAGTAAAAAGAGCACACATGCAATGACACTTGTGGATCCATAGCTGGATTGTGAAAAGAACACACATGCAATGACACTGGTGGATCCATAAGTGGTATGTGAAAAGAACACATGAAATGACTCGGGTTGTTGTTAGTAACAAGAGCATACATGCAACAAAACTGGTGGATCCATGTGTGGTCTCTAAAGAGAGCACACATTTCAATGAGACTGGTGGATCCATATGTGGTATGTGAAAAGAACACACATGAAATGACTCTGGTTGTTGTTAGTAAAAAAAGCACACATGCAATGACACTGGTGGATCCATAGGTGGATTGTGAAAAGAACACACATGCAATGACACTGGTTGTTGTTAGTAAAAATAACACACATGCAATGACACTAGTGGATCCATGTGTGGTCTCTAAAGAGAACACACATTTCAATGACTCTGGTTGTTGTTAGTAAAAAGAACACACATGCAATGACACTGGTGGATCCATGTGTGGTCTCTGAAGAGAACACACATGCAATGGCTCTGGTTGTTGTTAGTAAAAAAGAGTACACATGCAATGACACTGGTGGATCCATATGTGGTATGTGAAAAGAACACACATGCAATGACTCTAGTTGTTGTTAGTAAAAAGAACACACATGCAATGACACTGGTGGATCCATGTGTGGTCTCTGAAGAGAACACACATGCAATGACACTGGTTGTTGTTAGTAAAAAGAGCACACATGCAATGACACTGGTGGATCCATATGTGGTATGTGAAAAGAACACACATTTCAATGACTCTGGTTGTTGTTAGTAAAAACATCACACATGCAATGACACTGGTGGATCTTGTGTGGTCTCTCAAGAGAACACACATGCAATGACTCTGGTTGTTGTTAGTAAAAAGAGCACACATGCAATGACACTGGTGGACCCATAGGTGGATTGTTCAAAGAACACACATGCAATGACACTGGTGGATCCATATGTCGTATGTGAAAAGAACACACATGCAATGACTCTGGTTTTTGTTAGTAACAAGAACACACATGCAATAACACAGGTGGATCCATGTGTGGTCTCTAAAGAGAACACACATTTCAATGAGACTGGTGGATCCATATGTGGTATGTGAAAAGAACACACATGAAATGACTTTGGTTGTTGTTAGTAAAAAAGCACACATGCAATGACACTGGTGGATCCATATGTGGTATGCGAAAAGAACACACATGAAATGACTCTGGTTGTTGTTAGTAAAAAAAGCACACATGCAATGACACTGGTGGATCCATGTGTTGTCTCTAAAGAGAACACACATTTCAATGACTCTGGTTGTTGTTAGTAAAAAGAACACACATGCAATGACACTGGTGGATCCATATGTGGTATGTGAAAAGAACACACATGCAATGACTCTGGTTGTTGTTAGTAACAAGAACACACATGCAATAACACTGGTGGATCCATGTGTGGTCTCTGAAGAGAACACACATGCAATGACACTGGTTGTTAGTAAAAAGAGCACACATGCAATGACACTGGTGGATCCAGGTGTGGTCTCAGAAAAGAACACACATTTCAATGACTCTGGTTGTTGTTTGTAAAAAGAACACACATGCAATGACATTGGTGGATCATGTGTGGTCTTTGAAGAGAACACACATGCAATGACTCTGGTTGTTGTTAGTAAAAAGAGCACACATGCAATGACACTGGTGGATCCATAGGTGGATTGTTAAAAGAACACACATGCAATGACACTGGTGGATCCATATGTGGTATGTGAAAAGAACACATATGCAATGACTCTGGTTGTTGTTAGTAACAAGAACACATATGCAATAACACTGGTGGATCCATAGGTGGAGTGTGAAAAGAGCACACATGCAATGACACTGGTGGATCCATATGTGGTATGTGAAAAGAATATTAATGAAATAACTCCACTTGTTGTTGCTAAACATAACACACATGCAATGACACTGGTGGATCCATAGGTGGATTGTGAAAAGAAGACACATGCAATGACACTGGTGGATCCATATTTGGTATGTGAAAAGAACACACATGCAATGACTCTGGTTGTTGTTAGTAACAAGAACACACATGCAATAACACTGGTGGATCCAATTTTGAACTCTCAAGAGAACACACATTACAATGGCACTGGTGGATCCATATGTGGCATGTGAAAAGAACACACATGAAATGACTCTAGTTGTTGTTAGTAAGAAAAGCACACATGCAATAACACTGGTGGATCCATAGGTGGATGTGAAAAGAACACACATGCAATGACACTATTTGTTGTTAGTAAAAAGAACACACATGCAATGACACTAGTGGATCCATGTGTGGTCTCAGAAAAGAACACACATTTCAATGACTCTGGTTGTTGTTAGTAAAAGAACACACATGCAATGACCTTTGGTGTATCCATGTGTGGTCTTTGAAGAGAACACACATGCAATGACTCTGGTGTTGTTAGTAAAAAGAGCACATATGCAATGACACTTGTGGATCCATAGGTGGATTGTGAAAAGAACACACATGCAATGACACTGGTGGATCCATATGTGGTATGTGAAAAGAACACACATGAAATGACTCTGGTTGTTGTTAGTAACAAGAACATACATGCAACAACACTGGTGGATCCATGTGTGGTCTCTGAAGAGAACACACATTTCAATGAGACTGGTGGATCCATATGTGGTATGTGAAAAGAAAACACATGAAATGACTCTGGTTGTTGTTAGTAAAAAAAGCACACATGCAATGAAACTGGTGGATCCATAGGTGGATTGTGAAAAGAACACACATGCAATGACACTGGTTGTTGTTAGTAAAAAGAACACACATGCAATGACACTAGTGGATCCATGTGTGGTCTCTAAAGAGAACACACATTTCAATGACTCTAGTTGTTGTTAGTAAAAAGAACACACATGCAATGACACTGGTGGATCCATGTGTGGTCTCTGAAGAGAACACACATGCAATGACTCTGGTTGTTGTTAGTACAAAGACCACACATGTAATGATACTGGTGGATCCATATGTGGTATGTGAAAGAACACACATTTCAATGACTCTGGTTGTTGTGAGTAAAAAGAACACACATGCAATGACACTAGTGAATCCATGTGTGGTCTCTGAAGAGAACACACATGCAATGACTCTGGTTGTTGTTAGTAAAAAGAGCCCACATGCAATGACACTGGTGGATCCATATGTGGTATGTGAAAAGAACACACATTTCAATGACTAAGGTTGTTGTTAGGAAAAAGAACACACATGCAATGACACTGGTGGATCCATGTGTTGTCTCTGAAAAGAACACACATGCAATAACTCTAGTTGTTGTTAGTAAAAAGAACACCCAAGTAATGACACTGGTGGATCCATCTGTGGATTGTTAAAAGAGCACACATGCAATGACACTGGTGGATCCATATGTGGTATGTGAAAAGAACACATATGCAATGACTCTGGTTGTTGTTAGTAACAAGAACACATATGCAATAACACTGGTGGATCCATAGGTGGATTGTGAAAAGAGCACACATGCAATGACACTGGTGGATCCATATGTGGTATGTGAAAAGAATAGTCATGAAATAACTCAACTTGATGTATCAAAAACTAACACACATGAAATGACACTGGTGGATCGCAAGGTGGATTGTGAAAAGAAGACACATGCAATGACACTGGTGGATCCATATGTGGTATGTGAAAAGAACACACATGCAATGACTCTGGTTGTTGTTAGTAACAAGAACACACATGCAATAACACTGGTGGATCCATGTGTGCTCTCTCAAGAGAACGCACATTTCAATGGTACTGGTGGATCCATATGTGGTATGTGAAAAGAACACACATGAAATGACTCTAGTTGTTGTTAGTAAAAAAAAGCACACATGCAATAACACTGGTGGATCCATAGGTGGATGTGAAAAGAACACACATGCACTGACACTGGTTGTTGTTAGTAAAAAGAACACACATGCAATGACACTAGTGGATCCATGTGTGGTCTCGAAAGAACACACATTTCAATGACTCTGGTTGTTGTTAGTAAAAAGAGCACACATGCAATGAAATTGGTGTATCCATGTGTGGTCTCTGAACAGAACACACATGCAATGACTCTGGTTGTTGTTAGTAAAAAGAGCACACATGCAATGACACTGGTGGATCCATAGGTGGATTGTGAAAAGAACACACATGCAATGACACTGGTGGATCCATATGTGGTATGTGAAAAGAACACATGAAATGACTCTGGTTGTTGTTAGTAACAAGAACATACATGCAACAACACTGGTGGATCCATGTGTGGTCTCTAAAGAGAGCACACATTTCAATGTGACTGGTGGATCCATATGTGGTATGTGAAAAGAAAACACATGAAATGACTCTGGTTGTTGTTAGTAAAAAAAGCACACATGCAATGAAACTGGTGGATCCATAGGTGGATTGTGAAAAGAACACACATGCAATGACACTGGTTGTTGATAGTAACATGAAAACACATGCAAAGAAACAAGTGGATCCATGTGTGGTCTCTAAAAGAACACACATTTCAATGACTCTGGTTGTTGTTAGTAAAAGAACACACATGCAATGACACTGGTGGATCCATGTGTGGTCTCTGAAAGAACACACAATTCAATGACTCTAGTTGTTGTTAGTAAAAAGAACACACATGCAATGACACTGGTGGATCCATATGTGGTATGTGAAAAGAACACACATGCAATGACCCAGGTTGTTGTGTGTAACAAGAACACACATGCAATAACACTGGTGCATCCATGTGTGGTCTCTGAAGAGAACACACATGCAATGACACTGGTTGTTTATAGTAAAAAGAGCACACATGCAATGACACTGGTGGATCCATATGTGGTATGTGAAAAGAACACACATTTCAATGACTCTGGTTGTTGTTAGTAAAAACAACACATGCAATGACACTGGTGGATCCAGGTGTGGTCTCTAAAGAGAACACACATGCAATGACTCTGGTTGTTGTTAGTAAAAAGAGCACACATGCAATGACACTGGTGGATCCATAGGTGGATTGTTAAAAGAACACACATGCAATGACACTGGTGGATCCATATGTGGTATGTGAAAAGAACACACATGCAATGACTCTGGTTGTTGTTAGTAACAAGAACACACATGCAATAACACAGGTGGATCCATGTGTGGTCTCTAAAGAGAACACACATTTCAATGAGACTGGTGGATCCATATGTGGTATGTGAAAAGAACACACATGAAATGACTCTGGTTGTTGTTAGTAAAAAAAGCACACATGCAATGGCACTGGTGGATCCATAGGTGGATTCTGAAAAGAACACACATGCAATGACACTGGTTGTTGTTTGTAAAAAGAACACACATGCAATGACACTGGTGGATCCATGTGTGGTCTTTGAAGAGAACACACATTTCAATGACTCTGGTTGTTGTTAGTAAAAAGAACACACATGCAATGACACTGGTGGATCCATGTGTGGTCTCTGAAGAGAACACACATGCATGACTCTGGTTGTTGTTAGTAAAAAGAACACACATGCAATGACACCGGTGGATCCATATGTGGTATGTGAAAAGAACACACATTTCAATGACTCTGGTTGTTGTTAGTAAAAAGAACACACATGCAATGACACTGGTGGATCCATGTGTGGTCTCTGAAGAGAACACACATGCAATGACTCTGGTTGTTGTTAGTAAAAAGAGCACACATGCAATGACACTGGTGGATCCATATGTGGTATGTGAAAAGAACATACATGCAACGACTCTGGTTGTTGTTAGTAAAAAGAACACACATGCAATGACATTGGTGGATCCAGGTGTGGTCTCTGAAGAGAACACACATTTCAATGACTCTGGTTGTTGTTAGTAAAAAGAGCACACATGCAATGACATTGGTGGATCCATAGGTGGATTGTGAAAAGAACACACATGCAATGACACTGGTGGATCCATATGTGGTATGTGAAAAGAACACACATGCACTGACTCTGGTTGTTGTGAGTAACAAGAACACACATGCAATAACACTGGTGGATCCATGTGTGGTCTCTGAAGAGAACACACATGCAATGACTCTGGTTGTTGTCAGTAAAAAGAGCACACATGCAATGACACTGGTGGATCCATATGTGGTATGTGAAAAGAACACACATGCAATGACTCTGGTTGTTGTTAGTAAAAAGAACACACATGCAATGACACTGGTGGATCCATGTGTGGTCTCTGAAGAGGACACACATTTCAATGACACTAGTGGATCCATATGTGGTATGTGAGAATAACACACATGCAATGACACTGGTGGATCCATATGTGGTATGTGAAAAGAACACACATGAAATGACTCCAGTTATTGTTTGCAAAAATAACACACATGCAATGACACTGGTGGATCCATAGGTGGATTGTGAAAAGAGCACACATGCAATGACACTGGTGGATCCATATGTGGTATGTGAAAAGAACACACATGCAATGACTACAATTGTTGTTAGTAAAAAGAACACACATGCAATGACACTGGTGGATCCATATGTGGTATCTGAAAATAACACACATTTCAATGACTCTGGTTGTTGTTAGTAGAAACAACAGACATGCAATGACAACAGTGGATCATGTGTGGTCTCTGAAGAGAACACACATGCAATGACTCTAGTTGTTGTTAGTAAAAAGAGCACACATGCAATGACACTGGTGGATCCATAGGTGGATTGTGAAAAGAACACACAAGCAATGACACTGGTGGATCCATATGTCGTATATGAAAAGAACACATATGCAATGACTCAGGTTGTTGTTGTTAGTAGCAAGAACGCATATGCAATAACACTGGTGGATCCATAGGTGGATTGTGAAAAGAACACACATGCAATGACACTGGTGGATCCATATGTGGTATGTGAAAAGAACACATGAAATGACTCTGGTTGTTGTTAGTAATAAGAACATACATGCAACAACACTGGCGGATCCATGTGTGGTCTCTAAAGAGAGCACACATTTCAATGAGACTGGTGGATCCATATGTGGTATGTGAAAAGAAAACACAGGAAATGACTCTGGTTGTTGTTAGTAAAAAAAGCACACATGCAATGAAACTGGTGGATCCATAGGTGGATTGTGAAAAGAACACACATGCAATGACACTGGTTGTTGTTAGTAAAAAGAACACACATGCAATGACACTAGTGGATCCATGTGTGGTCTCTAAAGGGAACACACATTTCAATGACTCTGGTTGTTGTTAGTAAAAATAACACACATGCAATGACACTGCTGGATCCATGTGTGGTCTCTGAAGAGAACACACATGCAATGGCTCTGGTTGTTGTTAGTAAAAAGAACACACATGAAATGACACTGGTGGATCCATATGTGGTATGTGAAAAGAACACACATTTCAATGACTCTGGTTGTTGTGAGTAACAAGAACACACATGCAATAACACTGGTGGATCCATGTGTGGTCTCTGAAGAGAACACACATGCAATGACACTGGTTATTGTTAGCAAAAAGAGCACACATGCAATGACACTGGTGGATCCAGGTGTGGTATGTGAAAAGAACACACATTTCAATGACTCTGGTTGTTGTTAGTAAAAACAACACACATGCAATGACATTGGTGGATCATGTGTGGTCTCTGAAGAGAACACACATGCAATGACTCTGGTTGTTGTTAGTAAAAAGAGCACACATGCAATAACACTGGTGGATCCATAGGTGGATTGTTAAAAGAACACACATGCAATGAAACTGGTGGTTCCATATGTGGTATGTGAAAAGAACACATATGCTATGACTCTGGTTGTTGTTAGTAACAAGAACACACATGCAATAACACATGTGGATCCATGTGTGGTCTCTAAAGAGAATACACATTTCAATGAGACTGGTGGATCCATATGTGGTATGTGAAAAGAACACACATGAAATGACTCTGGTTGTTGTTAATAAAAAATGCACATTTGCAATGACACTGGTGGATCCATAGGTGGATTCTGAAAAGAACACACATGCAATGACACTGGTTGTTATTTGTAAAAAGAACACACATGCAATGACACTGGTGGATCCATGCGTTGTCTCTAAAGAGAACACACATTTCAATGACTCTGGTTGTTGTTAGTAAAGAGAACACAAATGCAATGACACTGGTGGATCCATGTGTGGTCTCTGAAGAGAACACACATGCATGACTCTAGTTGTTGTTAGTAAAAAGAACACACATGCAATGACACCGGTGGATCCATATGTGGTATGTGAAAAGAACACACATTTCAATGACTCTGGTTGTTGTTAGGAAAAAGAACACACATGCAATGACACTGGTGGATCCATGTGTGGTCTCTGAAGAGAACACACATGCAATGACTCTGGTTGTTGTTAGTAAAAAGAGCACACATGCAATGACACTGGTGGATCCATATGTGGTATGTGAAAAGAACATACATGCAACGACTCTGGTTGTTGTTAGTAAAAAGAACACACATGCAATGACATTGGTGGATCCAGGTGTGGTCTCTGAAGAGAACACACATTTCAATGACTCTGGTTGTTGTTAGTAAAAAGAGCACACATGCAATGACATTGGTGGTTCCCTAGGTAGATTCTGAAAAGTACACACATGCAATGACACTGGTGGATCCATATGTGGTATGTGAAAAGAACACACATGCACTGACTCACGTTGTTGTGAGTAAAAAGAACACACATGCAATAACACTGGTGGATCCATGTGTGGTCTCTGAAGAGAACACACATGCAATGACTCTGGTTGTTGTCAGTAAAAAGAGCACACATGCAATGACACTGGTGGATCCATATGTGGTATGTGAAAAGAACACACATGCAATGACTCTGGTTGTTGTTAGTAAAAAGAACACACATGCAATGACACTGGTGGATCCATGTGTTGTCTCTGAAGAGGACACACATTTCAATAACACTGGTGGATCCATATGTGGTATGTGAAAACAACACACGTGAAATGACACTGGTGGCTCCATATGTGGTATGTGAAAAGAACACACATGCAATGACTCCAGTTATTGTTTGCAAAAATAACACACAAGCAATGACACTGGTGGATCCATAGGTGGATTGTGAAAAGAGCACACATGCAATGACACTGGTGGATCCATATGTGGTATGTGAAAAGAACACACATGCAATGACTACAATTGTTGTTAGTAAAAAGAACACACATGCAATGACACTGGTGGATCCATATGTGGTATCTGAAAATAACACACATTTCAATGACTCTGGTTGTTGTTAGTAGAAACAACAGACATGCAATGACAACAGTGGATCATGTGTGGTCTCTGAAGAGAACACACATGCAATGACTCTAGTTGTTGTTAGTAAAAAGAGCACACATGCAATGACACTGGTGGATCCATAGGTGGATTGTGAAAAGAACACACAAGCAATGACACTGGTGGATCCATATGTCGTATATGAAAAGAACACATATGCAATGACTCAGGTTGTTGTTGTTAGTAGCAAGAACGCATATGCAATAACACTGGTGGATCCATAGGTGGATTGTGAAAAGAGCACACATGCAATGACACTGGTGGATCCATGTGTGGTCTCTGAAGAGAACACACATGCAATGACTCTGGTTGTTGTTAGTAAAAAGAGCACACATGCAATGACACTGGTGGATCCATATGTGGTATGTGAAAACACACATGCAATGACTCTGGTTGTTGTTAGTAAAAAGAACACACATGCAATGACACTGGTGGATCCATGTGTGGTCTCTGAAGAGGACACACATTTCAATAACACTGGTGGTATGTGAAAACAACACACGTGAAATGACACTGGTGGCTCCATATGTGGTATGTGAAAAGAACACACATGCAATGACTCCAGTTATTGTTTGCAAAAATAACACACAAGCAATGACACTGGTGGATCCATAGGTGGATTGTGAAAAGAGCACACATGCAATGACACTGGTGGATCCATATGTGGTATGTGAAAAGAACACACATGCAATGGCTACAATTGTTGTTAGTAAAAAGAACACACATGCAATGACACTGGTGGATCCATATGTGGTATCTGAAAATAACACACATTTCAATGACTCTGGTTGTTGTTAGTAGAAACAACAGTCATGTAATGAAAACAGTGGATCATGTGTGGTCTCTGAAGAGAACACACATGCAATGACTCCAGTTGTTGTTAGTAAAAAGAGCACACATGCAATGACACTGGTGGATCCATAGGTGGATTGTGAAAAGAACACCCAAGCAATGACACTGGTGGATCCATATGTCGTATGTGAAAAGAACACATATGCAATGACTCTGGTTGTTGTTAGTAACAAGAACGCATATGCAATAACACTAGTGGATCCATATGTGGATTGTGAAAAGAGCACACATGCAATGACACTGGTGGATCCATATGTGGTATGTGAAAAGAACAATCTTGAAATAACTCAAGTTGTTGTTACTAAAAATAACACTCATGCAATGACACTGGTGGATCCATCGGTGGATTGTGAAAAGAAGACACATGCAATGACACTGGTGGATCCATATGTGGTATGTGAAAAGAACACACATGCAATGACTCTGATTTTTGTTAGTAACAAGAACACACATGCAATAACACTGGTGGATCCATGTGTGCTCTCTGAAGAGAACACACATTTTAATGACACTGGTGGATCCATACGTGGTATGTGAAAAGAACACACAGGAAATGACACTGGTTGTTGGTAGTAAAAAAAGCACAAATGCAATAACACTGGTGGATCCATAGGTGGATTGTGAAAAGAACACACATGCAATGGCACTTGTTGTTGTTAGTAAAAAGAACACACATGCAATGACACTAGTAGATCCATGTGTGGTCTCAGAAGAGAACACACATTTCAATGACTCTGGTTGTTGTTAGTAAAATAACACACATGCAATGACACTGGTGTATCCATGTGTGGTCTCTGAAGAGAACACACATGTAGTGACTCTGGTTGTTGTTAGTAAAAAGAGCACACATGCAATGACACTGGTGGATCCATAGGTGGATTGTGAAAAGAACACACATGCAATGACACTGGTGGATCCATATGTGGTATGTGAAAACAACACACATGAAATGACTCTGGTTGTTGTTAGAAAAAAATCCCAGATGCAATGACACTGGTGGATCCATATGTGGTATGTCAAAAGAACACACATACAATGACTCTTGTTGTTGTTAGTAAAAAGAACACACATGCAATGACACCGGTGGATCCTTAGGTCGATTGTGAAAAGAGCACACATGCAATGACTCTAGTTGTTGTTAGTAAAAAGAACACACATGCAATGACACTGGTGGATCCATAGGTGGATTGTGAAAAGAACACACATGCAATGACACTGGTTGTTGTTAGTAAAAAGAACACACATGCAATGACACTGGTGGATCCATGTGTGGTCTCTGAAGAGAACACACAATTCAATGACTCTGGTTGTTGTTAGTAAAAAGAGCACACATGCAATGACACTGGTGGATCCATGTGTGGTCTATGAAGAGAACACACATGAACACACATGCAATGTCTCTGGTTGCTGTTAGTAAAAAGAACACACATGAAATGAAACTGGTGGATCCATAGGTGGATTGTGAAAAGAGCACACATGCAATGACACTGGTGGATCCATATGTGGTATGTGAAAAGAACAAACATTTTAATGAATCAGTTGTTGTTAGTAAAAACAACACACATGCAATGACATTGGTGGATCATGTGTGGTCTCTGAAGAACACACATGCAATGACTGGTTGTTGTTAGTAAAAAGAGCACACATGCAATGACACTGGTGGATCCATAGGTGGATTGTTAAAAGAACACACATGCAATGACACTGGTGGATCCATATGTCGTATGTGAAAAGAACACACATGCAATGACTCTGGTTATTGTTAGTAACAAGAACACACATGCAATAACACATGTGGATCCATGTGTGGTCTCTAAAGAGAACACACATTTCAATGAGACTGGTGGATCCATATGTGGTATGTGAAAAGAACACACATGAAATGACTCTGGTTGTTGTTAGTAAAAAAAGCACACATGCAATGACACTGGTGGATCCATAGGTGGATTCTGAAAAGAACACACATGCAATGACACTGGTTGTTGTTAGTAAAAAGAACACACATGCAATGACACTAGTGGATCCATCTGTGGTCTCTAAAGAGAACACACATTTCAATGACTCTGGTTGTTGTTAGTAAAAAGAACACACATGCAATGACACTGGTGGATCCATGTGTGGTCTCTGAAGAGAACACACATGCATGACTCTAGTTGTTGTTAGTAAAAAGACCACACATGCAATGACACCGGTGGATCCATATGTGGTATGTGAAAAGAACACACATTTCAATGACTCTGGTTGTTGTTAGTAAAAAGAACACACATGCAATGACACTGGTGGATCCATGTGTGGTCTCTGAAGAGAACACACATGCAATGACTCTAGTTGTTGTTAGTAAAAGAGCACACATGCAACGACACTGTGCATCCATATCTGGTCTGTGAAAAGAACATACATGCAACGACTCTAGTTGTTGTTAGTAAAAAGAACACACATGCAATGACATTGGTGGATCCAGGTGTGGTCTCTGAAGAGAACACACATTTCAATGACTCTGGTTGTTGTTAGTAAAAAGAGCACACATGCAATGACATTGGTGGTTCCCTAGGTAGATTCTGAAAAGAACACACATGCAATGACACTGGTGGATCCATATGTGGTATGTGAAAAGAACACACATGCAATGACTACAATTGTTGTTAGTAAAAAGAAAACAAATGCAATAACATGTGGATCCATGTGTGGTCTCTGAAGAGAACACACATGCAATGACTCTGGTTGTTAGTAAAAAGAGCACACATGCAATGACACTGTGGATCCATAGGTGTTATGTGAAAAGAACGCACATGCAATGACGCTGGTTGTTGTTAGTAAAAAGAACACACATGCAATGACACTGTGGATCCATGTGTTGTCTCTGAAGAGGACACACATTTCAATGACTGGTGGATCCATATGTGGTATGTGAAACAACACACGTGAAATGACACTAGTGGCTCCATATGTGGTATGTGAAAAGAACACACATGCAATGACTCCAGTTATTGTTTGCAAAAATAACACACAAGCAATGACACTGGTGGATCCATAGGTGGATTGTGAAAAGAGCACACATGCAATGACACTGGTGGATCCATATGTGGTATGTGAAAAGAACACACATGCAATGACTACAATTGTTGTTAGTAAAAAGAACACACATGCAATGACACTGGTGGATCCATATGTGGTATCTGAAAATAACACACATTTCAATGACTCTGGTTGTTGTTAGTAGAAACAACAGACATGCAATGACAACAGTGGATCATGTGTGGTCTCTGAAGAGAACACACATGCAATGACTCTAGTTGTTGTTAGTAAAAAGAGCACACATGCAATGACACTGGTGGATCCATAGGTGGATTGTGAAAAGAACACACAAGCAATGACACGCGTGGATCCATATGTCGTATGTGAAAAGAACACATATGCAATGACTCAGGTTGTTGTTGTTAGTAGCAAGAACGCATATGCAATAACACTGGTGGATCCATAGGTGGATTGTGAAAAGAGCACACATGCAATGACACTGGTGGATCCATGTGTGGTCTCTGAAGAGAACACACATGCAATGACTCTGGTTGTTGTCAGTAAAAAGAGCACACATGCAATGACACTGGTGGATCCATATGTGGTATGTGAAAAGAACACACATGCAATGACTCTGGTTGTTGTTAGTAAAAAGAACACACATGCAATGACACTGGTGGATCCATGTGTGGTCTCTAAAGAGAACACACATTTCAATGACACTGGTGGATCCATATGTGGTATGTGAAAACAACACACATGCAATGACACTGGTGGATCCATATGTGGTATGTGAAAACAACACACATGCAATGACTCCAGTTGGTGTTAGTACAAAGAACATACATGCAATGACACTGGTGGATCCATAGGTGGATTGTGAAAAGAGCACACATGCAATGACACTGGTGGATCCATATGTGGTATGTGAAAAGAACACACATGCAATGGCTACAATTGTTGTTAGTAAAAAGAACACACCTGAAATGACACTGGTGGATCCATATGTGGTATGTGAAAAGAACACACATTTCAATGACTCTGGTTGTTGTGAGTAACAAGAACACACATGAAATAACACTGGTGGATCCATGTGTGGTCTGAAGGGAACACACATGCAATGACACTGGTTATTGTGAGCAAAAAGAGCACACATGCAATGACACTAGTGGATCCATGTGTGGTATGTGAAAAGAACACACATTAAATGACTCTGGTTGTTGTTAGTAAAAGAACACACATGCAATGACATTGGTGGATCATGTGTGGTCTCTAAGAGAACACACATGCAATGACTCGTTGTTGTTAGTAAAAGATCACACATGCAATGACACTGGTGGATCCATAGGTGGATTGTGAAAACAACACACATGCAATGACACTGGTGGATCCATATGTGGTATGTGAAAAGAACACATATGCAATGACTCGTTGTTGTTAGTAAAAAGAGAACACATGCAATGACACTTGTGGATCCATAGGTGGATTGTGAAAAGAACACACATGCAATGACACTGGTGGATCCATATGTGGTATGACAAAAGAATAGTCATGAAATAACTCCAGTTGTTGTTGCTAAAAATAACACATATGCAATGACACTGGTGGATCCATAGGTGGATTGTGAAAAGAACACACATGCAATGACACTGGTGGATCCATATGTGGTATGTGAAAAGAACACACATGCAATGACTCGTTGTTGTTAGTAACAAGAACACACATGCAATAACACTGGTGGATCCATGTGTGCTCTCTCAAGAGACCACACATTTCAATGGCAGTGGATCCATATGTGGTATGTGAAAAGAACACACATGAAATGACTCTAGTTGTTGTTAGTAAAAAAGCACACATGCAATAACACTGTGGATCCATAAGTGGATGTGAAAAGAACACACATGCAATGACACTGGTTGTTGTTAGTAAAAAGAACACACATGCAATGACACTAGTGGATCCATGTGTGGTCTCAGAAAGAACACACATTTCAATGACTCGTTGTTGTTAGTAAAAGAACACACATGCAATGACACTGTGTATCCATGTGTGGTCTTTGAAGAGAACACACATGAAATAACTCTGGTTGTTGTTATTAAAAAATCACATGTGCAATGACACTGGTGGATCCATAGGTGGATTGTGAAAAGAACACACATGCAATGACACTGTGGATCCATATGTGGTATGTGAAAAGAACACATGAAATGACTCGTTGTTGTTAGTAACAAGAACATACATGCAACAACACTGGTGGATCCATGTGTGGTCTCTAAAGAGAGCACATTTCAATGAGACTGGTGGATCCATATGTGGTATGTGAAAAGAAAACACATGAAATGACTCGTTGTTGTTAGTAAAAAAGCACACATGCAATGAAACTGTGGATCCATAGGTGGATTGTGAAAAGAACACACATGCAATGACATTGGTTGTTGTTAGTAAAAAGAACACACATGCAATGACACTCGTGGATCCATGTGTGGTCTCTAAAGAGAACACACATTTCAATGACTCGTTGTTGTTAGTAAAAGAACACACATGCAATGACATCAGGATCCATGTGTGGTCTCTGAAGAGAACACACATGCAATGGCTCTGGTTGTTGTTAGTAAAAGAACACACATGAAATGACACTGTGGATCCATATGTGGTATGTGAAAAGAACACACATTTCAATGACTCTGGTTGTTGTGAGTAACAAGAACACACATGCAATAACATCAGGATCCATGTGTGGTCTCTGAAGAGAACACACATGCAATGACTCTAGTTTTTGTTAGTAAAAAGAACACACATGCAATGACACTGGTGGATCCATGTGTGGTCTCTAAAGAGAACACGCATGAAATAACTCTAGTTGTTGTTAGTAAAAACAACACACATGCAATGACACTGGTGGACCCATGTGTGGTCTCTGAAGAGAACACACATGCAATGACTCTCGTTGTTGTTAGTAAAAGAGCACACATGCAATGACACTGGTGGATCCATAGGTGGATTGTTAAAAGAACACACATGCAATGACACTTGTGGATCCATATGTGGTATGTGAAAAGAACACACATGCAATGACTCCAGTTGTTGTTAGTAACAAGAACACATATGCAATAACACTGTGGATCCATAGGTGGATTGTGAAAAGAGCACACATGCAATGACACTGTGGATCCATATGTGGTATGTGAAAAGAATAGTCATGAAATAACTCCAGTTGTTGTTGCTAAAAATAACACACATGCAATGACACTGTGGATCCATAGGTGGATTGTGAAAAGAAGACACATGCAATGACACTGTGGATCCATATGTGGTATGTGAAAAGAACACACATGCAATGACTCTGGTTGTTGTTAGTAACAAGAACACACATGCAATAACATGGTGGATCCATGTGTGCTCTCTCAAGAGAACACACATTTCAATGGCACTGTGGATCCATATGTGGTATGTGAAAAGAACACACATGAAATGACTCTAGTTGTTGTTAGTAAAAAAAGCACACATGCAATAACACTGGTGGATCCATAGGTGGATGTGAAAAGAACACACATGCAATGACACTGGTTGTTGTTAGTAAAAAGAACACACATGCAATGACACTAGTGGATCCATGTGTGGTCTCGTAAAAGAACACACATTTCAATGACTGGTTGTTGTTAGTAAAAGAACACACATGCAATGACACTGGTGTATCCATGTGTGGTCTCTGAAGAGAACACACATGCAGTGACTCTGGTTGTTGTTAGTAAAAAGAGCACACATGCAATGACACTGGTGGATCCATAGGTGGATTGTGAAAAGAACACACATGCAATGACACTGGTGGATCCATATGTGGTATGTGAAAAGAACACACATGAAATGACTTTGGTTGTTGTTAGTAACAATAACATACATGCAACAACATCAGTGGATCCATGTGTGGTCTCTAAAGAGAGCACACATTTCAATGACACTGGTGGATCCATGTGTGGTCTCTGAAGAGAACACACATGCAGTGACTCTGGTTGTTGTTAGTAAAAAAAGCACACATGCAATGAAACTGGTGGATCCATAGGTGGATTGTGAAAAGAACACACATGCAATGACACTGGTTGTTGTTAGTAAAAAGAACACACATGCAATGACACTAGTGGATCCATGTGTGGTCTCTAAAGAGAACACACATTTCAATGACTGGTTGTTGTTAGTAAAAAGAACACACATGCAATGACACTGGTGGATCCATGTGTGGTCTCTAAAGAGAACACACATGCAATGGCTCTGGTTGTTGTTAGTAAAAAGAACACACATGAAATGACACTGGTGGATCCATATGTGGTATGTGAAAAGAACACACATTTCAATGACTCTGGTTGTTGTGAGTAACAAGAACACACATGCAATAACATCAGGATCCATGTGTGGTCTCTGAAGAGAACACACATGCAATGACACTGGTTGTTGTTAGCAAAAAGAGCACACATGCAATGACAATTGTGGATCCATGTGTTGTATCTTAATAGAACAAACATTTCAATGACTCTAGTTGTTGTTAGTAAAAACAACACACATGCAATGACATTGGTGGATCATGTGTGGTCTCTGAAGAGGACACACATGCAATGACTCTGGTTGTTGTTAGTAAAAAGAGCACACATGCAATGACACTGGTGGATCCATAGGTGGATTGTTAAAAGAACACACATGCAATGACACTGGTGGATCCATATGTGGTATGTGAAAAGAACACATATTCAATGACTCTGGTTGTTGTTAGTAACAAGAACACATATGCAATAACACTGGTGGATCCATAGGTGGATTGTGAAAAGAGCACACATGCAATGACACTGGTGGTTCCATATGTGGTACGTGAAAAGAATAGTCATGAAATAACTCCAGTTGTTGTTACTAAAAATAACACACATGCAATGACACTGGTGGATCCATAGGTGGATTGTGAAAAGAAGACACACGCAATGACACTGGTGGATCCATATGTGGTATGTGAAAAGAACACACATGCAATGACTCTGGTTGTTGTTAGTAACAAGAACACACATGCAATAACACTGGTGGATCCATGTGTGCTCTCTCAAGAGAACACACATTTCAATGGCACTGGTGGATCCATATGTGGTATGTGAAAAGAACACACATGAAATGACTCTCGTTGTTGTTAGTAAAAAAGCACACATGCAATAACACTGTGGATCCATAGGTGGATGTGAAAAGAACACACATGCACTGACACTGGTTGTTGTTAGTAAAAAGAACACACATGCAATGACACGAGAGGATCAAAGTCTGGTCTCATAAAAGAACACACATTTCAATGACTCGTTGTTGTTAGTAAAAAGAACACACATGCAATGACACTGGTGTATCCATGTGTGGTCACTGAAGAGAACACACATGCAGTGACTCTGGTTGTTGTTAGTAAAAAGAGCACACATGCAATGACACTGGTGGATCCTTAGGTGGATTGTGAAAAGAAAACACATGCAATGACACTGGTGGATCCATATGTGGTATGTGAAAAGAACACACATGAAATGATTCTGGTTGTTGTTAGTAACAAGAACATACATGCAACAACACTGGTGGATCCATGTGTGGTCTCTAAAGAGAGCACACATTTCAATGAGACTGGTGGATCCATATGTGGTATGTGAAAAGAAAACACATGAAATGACTCTGGTTGTTGTTAGTAAAAAAGCACACATGCAATGAAACTGGTGGATCCATAGGTGGATTGTGAAAAGAACACACATGCAATGACATTGGTTGTTGTTAGTAAAAATAACACACATGCAATGACACTAGTGGATCCATGTGTGGTCTCTAAAGAGAACACACATTTCAATGACTCTAGTTGTTGTTAGTAAAAAGAACACACATGCAATGACACTGGTGGATCCATGTGTTGTCTCTGAAGAGAACACACATGCAATGGCTCTGGTTGTTGTTAGTAAAAAGAACACACATGAAATGACACTGGTGGATCCATATGTGGTATGTGAAAAGAACACACATTTCAATGACTCTGGTTGTTGTGAGTAACAAGAACACACATGCAATAACATCAGGGATCCATGTGTGGTCTCTGAAGAGAACACACATGCAATGACACTGGTTGTTGTTAGCAAAAAGAGCACACATGCAATGACACTGGTGGATCCAGGTGTTGTATGTGAAAAGAACACACATTTCAATGACTCTGGTTGTTGTTAGTAAAAACAACACACATGCAATGACATTGGTGGATCATGTGTGGTCTTTGAAGAGAACACACATGCAATGACTCTGGTTGTTGTTAGTAAAAAGAGCACACATGCAATGACACTTGTGGATCCATAGGTGGATTGTTAAAAGAACACACATGCAATGACACTGGTGGATCCATATGTGGTATGTGAAAAGAACACATATGCAATGACTCTGGTTGTTGTTAGTAACAAGAACACATATGCAATAACACTAGTGGATCCATAGGTGGATTGTGAAAAGAGCACACATGCAATGACACTGGTGGATCCATATGTGGTATGTGAAAAGAATAGTCATGAAATAACTCAAGTTGTTGTTGCTAAAAATAACACACATGCAATGACACTGGTGGATCCATAGGTGGATTGTGAAAAGAAGACACATGCAATGACACTGTGGATCCATATGTGGTATGTGAAAAGAACACACATGCAATGACTCGTTGTTGTTAGTAACAAGAACACACATGCAATAACATCAGGATCCATGTGTGCTCTCTCAAGAGAACACACATTTCAATGGCACTGGTGGATCCATATGTGGTATGTGAAAAGAACACACATGAAATGACTCTAGTTGTTGTTAGTAAAAAAGCACACATGCAATAACACTGTGGATCCATAGGTGGATGTGAAAAGAACACACATGCAATGACACTGGTTGTTGTTAGTAAAAGAACACACATGCAATGACACTAGTGGATCCATGTGTGGTCTCGTAAAAGAACACACATTTCAATGACTCTGGTTGTTGTTAGTAAAAGAACACACATGCAATGACATCTGTGTATCCATGTGTGGTCTCTGAAGAACACACATGCAAAGTGACTCGTTGTTGTTAGTAAAAGAGCACACATGCAATGACACTTGTGGATCCATAGGTGGATTGTGAAAAGAACACACATGCAATGACACTGTGGATCCATATGTGGTATGTGAAAAGAACACACATGAAATGACTCTGGTTGTTAGTAACAAGAACATACATGCAACAACATCAGGATCCATGTGTGGTCTCTAAAGAGAGCACACATTTCAATGAGACTGGTGGATCCATATGTGGTATGTGAAAGAAAACACATGAAATGACTCTGGTTGTTGTTAGTAAAAAAGCACACATGCAATGAAACTGTGGATCCATTGGTGGATTGTCAAAAGACCACACATGCAATCACACTGGTTGTTGTTAGTAAAAAGAACACACATGCAATGACACTAGTGGATCCATGTGTGGTCTCTAAAGAGAACACACATTTCAATGACTCTGGTTGTTGTTAGTAAAAAGAACACACATGCAATGACACTGGTGGATCCATGTGTGGTCTCTGAAGAGAACACACATGCAATGACTCTAGTTGTTGTTAGTAAAAAGAACACACATGAAATGACACTGGTGGATCCATATGTGGTATGTGAAAAGAACACACATTTCAATGACTCTGGTGGTTGTGAGTAACAAGAACACACATGCAATAACATCAGGATCCATGTGTGGTCTCAAGAGAACACACATGCAATGACTCTAGTTGTTGTTAGTAAAAAGAACACACATGCAATGACACTGGTGGATCCATGAGTGGTATGTGAAGAGAACACACATTTCAATGACTCTGGTTGTTGTTAGTGAAAAGAACACAGATGCAATGACACTGGTGGATCCATGTGTGGTCTCTGAAGAGAACACACATGCAATGACTCTGGTTGTTGTTAGTAAAAGAGCACACATGCAATGACACTTGTGGATCCATAGGTGGATTGTTAAAAGAACACACATGCAATGACACTGGTGGATCCATATGTGGTATGTGAAAAGAACACACATGCAATGACTCTGGTTGTTGTTAGTAACAAGAACACACATGCAATAACACTGGTGGATCCATAGGTGGATTGTGAAAAGAACACACATGCAATGACACTGGTGGATCCATATGTGGTATGTGAAAAGAACACATATGCAATGACCCTGGTTGTTGTTAGTAACAAGAACACATATGCAATAACACTGGTGGATCCATAGGTGGATTGTGAAAATAGCACACATGCAATGACACTGGTGGATCCATATGTGGTATGTGAAAAGAATAGTCATGAAATAACTCCAGTTGTTGTTGCTAAAAATAACACACATGCAATGACACTGGTGGATCCATAGGTGGATTGTGAAAAGAAGACACATGCAATGACACTGGTGGATCCATATGTGGTATGTGAAAAGAACACACATGCAATGACTCTGGTTGTTGTTAGTAACAAGAACACACATGCAATAACACTGGTGGATCCATGTGTGCTCTCTCAAGAGAACACACATTTCAATGGCACTGGTGGATCCATATGTGGTATGTGAAAAGAACACACATGAAATGACTCTGGTTGTTGTTAGTAAAAAAAGCACACATGCAATGAAACTGGTGGATCCATAGGTGGATTTGAAAAGAACACACATGCACTGACACTGGTTGTTGTTAGTAAAAAGAACACACATGCAATGACACTAGTGGATCCATGTGTGGTCTCAGAAAAGAACACACATTTCAATGACTCTGGTTGTTGTTAGTAAAAAGAACACACATGCAATGACATGGTGTATCCATGTGGGGTCTCTAAACACAACACCCATGCAATGACTATGTTGGTTGTTTTTAAAAAGAGCACACATGCAATGACACTGGTGGATCCATAGGTGGATTGTGAAAAGAACACACATGCAATGACACTGGTGGATCCATATGTGGTATGTGAAAAGAACACACATGAAATGACTCTGGTTGTTGTTAGTAACAAGAACATACATGCAACAACACTGGTGGATCCATGTGTGGTCTCTAAAGAGAGCACACATTTCAATGAGACTGGTGGATCCATATGTGGTATGTGAAAAGAAAACACATGAAATGACTCTGGTTGTTGTTAGTAAAAAAAGCACACATGCAATGAAACTGGTGGATCCATAGGTGGATTGTGAAAAGAACACACATGCAATGACACTGGTTGTTGTTAGTAGAAAGAACACACATGCAATGACACTAGTGGATCCATGTGTGGTCTCTAAAGAGAACACACATTTCAATGACTCTGGTTGTTGTTAGTAAAAAGAAGACACATGCAATGACATCAGGATCCATGTGTGGTCTCTGAAGAGAACACACATGCAGTGACTCTGGTTGTTGTTAGTAAAAAGAGCACACATGCAATGACACTGGTGGATCCATAGGTGGATTGTGAAAAGAACACACATGCAATGACACTGGTGGATCCATATGTGGTATGTGAAAAGAACACATATGCAATGACTCTGGTTGTTGTTAGTAACAAGAACACATATGCAATAACACTGGTGGATCCATAGGTGGATTGTGAAAAGAGCACACATGCAATGACACTGGTGGATCCATATGTGGTATGTGAAAAGAATAGTCATGAAATAACTCCAGTTGTTGTTGCTAAAAATAACACACATGCAATGACACTCGTGGATCCATAGGTGGATTGTGAAAAGAAGACACATGCAATGACACTGGTGGATCCATATGTGGTATGTGAAAAGAACACACATGCAATGACTCTGGTTGTTGTTAGTAACAAGAACACACATGCAATAACACTGGTGGATCCATGTGTGCTCTCTCAAGAGAACACACATTTCAATGGCACTGGTGGATCCATATGTGGTATGTGAAAAGAACACACATGAAATGACTCTAGTTGTTGTTAGTAAAAAAAGCACACATGCAATAACACTGGTGGATCCATAGGTGGATGTGAAAAGAACACACATGCACTGACACTGGTTGTTGTTAGTAAAAAGAACACACATGCAATGACACTAGTGGATCCATGTGTGGTCTCAGAAAAGAACACACATTTCAATGACTCTGGTTGTTGTTAGTAAAAAGAACACACATGCAATGACACTGGTGTATCCATGTGTGGTCACTGAAGAGAACACACATGCAGTGACTCTGGTTGTTGTTAGTAAAAAGAGCACACATGCAATGACACTGGTGGATCCATAGGTGGATTGTGAAAAGAACACACATGCAATGACACTGGTGGATCCATATGTGGTATGTGAAAAGAACACACATGAAATGACTCTGGTTGTTGTTAGTAACAAGAACATACATGCAACAACACTGGTGGATCCATGTGTGGTCTCTAAAGAGAGCACACATTTCAATGAGACTGGTGGATCCATATGTGGTATGTGAAAAGAAAACACATGAAATGACTCTGGTTGTTGTTAGTAAAAAAAGCACACATGCAATGAAACTGGTGGATCCATAGGTGGATTGTGAAAAGAACACACATGCAATGACACTGGTTGTTGTTAGTAAAAATAACACACATGCAATGACACTAGTGGATCCATGTGTGGTCTCTAAAGAGAACACACATTTCAATGACTCTAGTTGTTGTTAGTAAAAAGAACACACATGCAATGACATCAGGATCCATGTGTGGTCTCTGAAGAGAACACACATGCAATGGCTCTTGTTGTTGTTAGTAAAAAGAACACACATGAAATGACACTGGTGGATCCATATGTGGTATGTGAAAAGAACACACATTTCAATGACTCTGGTTGTTGTGAGTAACAAGAACACACATGCAATAACACTGGTGGATCCATGTGTGGTCTCTAAACAGAACACACATGCAATTACACTGGTTGTTGTTAGCAAAAAGAGCACACATGCAATGACACTGGTGGATCCATGTGTGGTATGTGAAAAGAACACACATTTCAATGACTCTGGTTGTTGTTAGTAAAAACAACACACATGCAATGACATTGGTGGATCATGTGTGGTCTCTGAAGAGAACACACATGCAATGACTCTGGTTGTTGTTAGTAAAAAGAGCACACATGCAATGACACTGGTGGATCCATAGGTGGATTGTTAAAAGAACACACATGCAATGACACTAGTGGATCCATATGTGGTATGTGAAAAGAACACACATGCAATGACTCTGGTTGTTGTTAGTAACAAGAACACATATGCAATAACACTGGTGGATCCATAGGTGGATTGTGAAAAGAGCACACATGCAATGACACTGGTGGATCCATATGTGGTATGTGAAAAGAATAGTCATGAAATTACTCCTGTTGTTGTTTCTAAAAATAACACACATGCAATGACACTGGTGGATCCATAGGTGGATTGTGAAAAGAAGACACATGCAATGACACTGGTGGATCCATATGTGGTATGTGAAAAGAACACACATGCAATGACTCGTTGTTGTTAGTAACAAGAACACACATGCAATAACATGGTGGATCCATGTGTGCTCTCTCAATAGAACACACATTTCAATGGCACTGGTGGATCCATATGTGGTATGTGAAAAGAACACACATGAAATGACTCTAGTTGTTGTTAGTAAAAAAGCACACATGCAATAACACTGGTGGATCCATAGGTGGATGTGAAAAGAACACACATGCAATGACACTGGTTGTTGTTAGTAAAAAGAACACACATGCAATGAAACTAGTGTATCCATGGGTGGTCTCGTAAAAGAACACACATTTCAATGACTCGTTGTTGTTAGTAAAAGAACACACATGCAATGACACTGGTGTATCCATGTGTGGTCTCTGAAGAGAACACACATGCAATGACTCTGGTTGTTGTTAGTAAAAAGAGCACACATGCAATGACACTTGTGGATCCATAGGTGGATTGTGAAAAGAACACACATGCAATGACACTGGTGGATCCATATGTGGTATGTGAAAAGAACACATGAAATGACTCTGGTTGTTGTTAGTAACAAGAACATACATGCAATAACACTGGTGGATCCATGTGTGGTCTATAAAGAGAGCACACATTTCAATGAGACTGGTGGATCCATATGTGGTATGTGAAAAGAAAACACATGAAATGACTTTGGTTGTTGTTAGTAAAAAAAGCACACATGCAATGAAACTGGTGGATCCATAGGTGGATTGTGAAAAGAACACACATGCAATGACACTGGTTGTTGTTAGTAAAAAGAACACACATGCAATGACACTAGTGGATCCATGTTTGGTCTCTAAAGAACACACATTTCAATGACTCTGGTTGTTGTTAGTAAAAAGAACACACATGCAATGACATCAGTGGATCCATGTGTGGTCTCTGAAGAGAACACACATGCAATGGCTCTTGTTGTTGTTAGTAAAAAGAACACACATGCAATGACACTGTTGGATCCATATGTGGTATGTGAAAAGAACACACATTTCAATGACTCTGGTTGTTGTGAGTAACAAGAACACACATGCAATAACACTGGTGGATCCATGTGTGGTCTCTGAAGAGAACACACATGCAATGACACTGGTTATTGTTAGCAAAAAGAGCACACATGCAATGACACTGGTGGATCCAGGTGTGGTATGTGAAAAGAACACACATTTCAATGACTCTGGTTGTTGTTAGTAAAAACAACACACATGCAATGACATTGGTGGATCATGTGTGGTCTCTGAAGAGAACACACATGCAATGACTCTGGTTGTTGTTAGTAAAAAGAGCACACATGCAATGACACTGGTGGATCCATAGGTGGATTGTTAAAAGAACACACATGCAATGACACTGGTGGATCCATATGTGGTCTCTAAAGAGAGCACACATTTCAATGAGACTGGTGGATCCATATGTGGTATGTGAAAAGAAAACACATGAAATGACTCTGGTTGTTGTTAGTAAAAAAAGCACACATGCAATGAAACTGGTGGATCCATAGGTGGATTGTGAAAAGAACACACATGCAATGACACTGGTTGTTGTTAGTAAAAAGAACACACATGCAATGACACTAGTGGATCCATGTGTGGTCTCTAAAGAGAACACACATTTCAATGACTCTGGTTGTTGTTAGTAAAAAGAACACACATGCAATGACACTGGTGGATCCATGTGTGGTCTCTGAAGAGAACACACATGCAGTGACTCTGGTTGTTGTTAGTAAAAAGAGCACACATGCAATGACACTGGTGGATCCATAGGTGGATTGTGAAAAGAACACACATGCAATGACACTGGTGGATCCATATGTGGTATGTGAAAAGAACACATATGCAATGACTCTGGTTGTTGTTAGTAACAAGAACACATATGCAATAACACTGGTGGATCCATAGGTGGATTGTGAAAAGAGCACACATGCAATGACACTGGTGGATCCATATGTGGTATGTGAAAAGAATAGTCATGAAATAACTCCAGTTGTTGTTGCTAAAAATAACACACATGCAATGACACTGGTGGATCCATAGGTGGATTGTGAAAAGAAGACACATGCAATGACACTGGTGGATCCATATGTGGTATGTGAAAAGAACACACATGCAATGACTCTGGTTGTTGTTAGTAACAAGAACACACATGAAATAACACTAGTGGATCTATGTGTGCTCTCTCAAGAGAACACACATTTCAATGGCACTGGTGGATCCATATGTGGTATGTGAAAAGAACACACATGAAATGACTCTAGTTGTTGTTAGTAAAAAAAGCACACATGCAATAACACTGGTGGATCCATAGGTGGATGTGAAAAGAACACACATGCACTGACACTGGTTGTTGTTAGTAAAAAGAACACACATGCAATGACACTAGTGGATCCATGTGTGGTCTCAGAAAAGAACACACATTTCAATGACTCTGGTTGTTGTTAGTAAAAAGAACACACATGCAATGACACTGGTGTATCCATGTGTGGTCACTGAAGAGAACACACATGCAGTGACTCTGGTTGTTGTTAGTAAAAAGAGCACACATGCAATGACACTGGTGGATCCATAGGTGGATTGTGAAAAGAACACACATGCAATGACACTGGTGGATCCATATGTGGTATGTGAAAAGAACACACATGAAATGACTCTGGTTGTTGTTAGTAACAAGAACATACATGCAACAACACTGGTGGATCCATGTGTGGTCTCTAAAGAGAGCACACATTTCAATGAGACTGGTGGATCCATATGTGGTATGTGAAAAGAAAACACATGAAATGACTCTGGTTGTTGTTAGTAAAAAAAGCACACATGCAATGAAACTGGTGGATCCATAGGTGGATTGTGAAAAGAACACACATGCAATGACACTGGTTGTTGTTAGTAAAAAGAACACACATGCAATGACACTAGTGGATCCATGTGTGGTCTCTAAAGAGAACACACATTTCAATGACTCTGGTTGTTGTTAGTAAAAAGAACACACATGCAATGACACTGGTGGATCCATGTGTGGTCTCTGAAGAGAACACACATGCAATGGCTCTGGTTGTTGTTAGTAAAAAGAACACACATGAAATGACACTGGTGGATCCATATGTGGTATGTGAAAAGAACACACATTTCAATGACTCTGGTTGTTGTGAGTAACAAGAACACACATGCAATAACACTGGTGGATCCATGTGTGGTCTCTGAAGAGAACACACATGCAATGACACTGGTTGTTGTTAGTAAAAAGAGCACACATGCAATGACACTGGTGGATCCATATGTGGTATGTGAAAAGAACACACATTTCAATGACTCTGGTTGTTGTTAGTAAAAAGAACACACATGCAATGACACTGGTGGATCCATGTGTGGTCTCTGAAGAGAACACACATGCAATGACTCTGGTTGTTGTTAGTAAAAAGAGCACACATGCAATGACACTGGTGGACCCATAGGTGGATTGTTCAAAGAACACACATGCAATGACACTGGTGGATCCATATGTCGTATGTGAAAAGAACACACATGCAATGACTCTGGTTGTTGTTAGTAACAAGAACACATATGCAATAACACTGGTGGATCCATAGGTGGATTGTGAAAAGAGCACACATGCAATGACACTGGTGGATCCATATGTGGTATGTGAAAAGAATAGTCATGAAATAACTCCAGTTGTTGTTGCTAAAAATAACACACATGCAATGACACTGGTGGATCCATAGGTGGATTGTGAAAAGAAGACACATGCAATGACACTGGTGGATCCATATGTGGTATGTGAAAAGAACACACATGCAATGACTCTGGTTGTTGTTAGTAACAAGAACACACATGCAATAACACTGGAGGATCCATGTGTGCTCTCTCAAGAGAACACACATTTCAATGGCACTGGTGGATCCATATGTGGTATGTGAAAAGAACACACATGAAATGACTCTAGTTGTTGTTAGTAAAAAAAGCACACATGCAATAACACTGGTGGATCCATAGGTGGATGTGAAAAGAACACACATGCAATGACACTGGTTGTTGTTAGTAAAAAGAACACACATGCAATGACACTAGTGGATCCATGTGTGGTCTCAGAAAAGAACACACATTTCAATGACTCTGGTTGTTAGTAAAAAGAACACACATGCAATGACACTGGTGTATCCATGTGTGGTCTCTGAAGAGAACACACATGCAGTGACTCTGGTTGTTGTTAGTAAAAAGAGCACACATGCAATGACACTTGTGGATCCATAGGTGGATTGTGAAAAGAACACACATGCAATGGCACTGGTGGATCCATATGTGGTATGTGAAAAGAACACATGAAATGACTCTGGTTGTTGTTAGTAACAAGAACATACATGCAACAACACTGGTGGATCCATGTGTGGTCTCTAAAGAGAGCACACATTTCAATGAGACTGGTGGATCCATATGTGGTATGTGAAAAGAAAACACATGAAATGACTCTGGTTGTTGTTAGTAAAAAAAGCACACATGCAATGAAACTGGTGGATCCATAGGTGGATTGTGAAAAGAACACACATGCAATGACACTGGTTGTTGTTAGTAAAAAGAACACACATGCAATGACACTAGTGGATCCATGTGTGGTCTCTAAAGAGAACACACATTTCAATGACTCTGGTTGTTGTTAGTAAAAAGAACACACATGCAATGACACTGGTGGATCCATGTGTGGTCTCTGAAGAGAACACACATGCAATGGCTCTGGTTGTTGTTAGTAAAAAGAACACACATGAAATGACACTGGTGGATCCATATGTGGTATGTGAAAAGAACACACATTTCAATGACTCTGGTTGTTGTGAGTAACAAGAACACACATGCAATAACATCAGGATCCATGTGTGGTCTCTGAAGAGAACACACATGCAATGACACTGGTTATTGTTAGCAAAGAGCACACATGCAATGACACTGTGGATCCATGTGGTATGTGAAAAGAACACACATTTCAATGACTCTGGTTGTTGTTAGTAAAAACAACACACATGCAATGACATTGGTGGATCATGTGTGGTCTCTGAAGAGAACACACATGCAATGACTCTGGTTGTTGTTAGTAAAAAGAGCACACATGCAATGACACTGGTGGATCCATAGGTCGATTGTTAAAAGAACACACATGCAATGACACTGGTGGATCCATATGTGGTCTCTAAAGAGAGCACACATTTCAATGAGACTGGTGGATCCATATGTGGTATGTGAAAAGAAAACACATGAAATGACTCTGGTTGTTGTTAGTAAAAAAGCACACATGCAATGAAACTGGTGGATCCATAGGTGGATTGTGAAAAGAACACACATGCAATGACACTGGTTGTTGTTAGTAAAAAGAACACACATGCAATGACACTAGTGGATCCATGTGTGGTCTCTAAAGAGAACACACATTTCAATGACTCTGGTTGTTGTTAGTAAAAAGAACACACATGCAATGACACTGGTGGATCCATGTGTGGTCTCTGAAGAGAACACACATGCAGTGACTCTGGTTGTTGTTAGTAAAAAGAGCACACATGCAATGACACTGGTGGATCCATAGGTGGATTGTGAAAAGAACACACATGCAATGACACTGGTGGATCCATATGTGGTATGTGAAAAGAACACATATGCAATGACTCTGGTTGTTGTTAGTAACAAGAACACATATGCAATAACACTGGTGGATCCATAGGTGGATTGTGAAAAGAGCACACATGCAATGACACTGGTGGATCCATATGTGGTATGTGAAAAGAATAGTCATGAAATAACTCCAGTTGTTGTTGCTAAAACTAACACACATGCAATGACACTGGTGGATCCATAGGTGGATTGTGAAAAGAAGACACATGCAATGACACTGGTGGATCCATATGTGGTATGTGAAAAGAACACACATGCAATGACTCTGGTTGTTGTTAGTAACAAGAACACACATGCAATAACACTGGTGGATCCATGTGTGCTCTCTCAAGAGAACACACATTTCAATGGCACTGGTGGATCCATATGTGTTATGTGAAAAGAACACACATGAAATGACTCTAGTTGTTGTTAGTAAAAAAAGCACACATGCAATAACACTGGTGGATCCATAGGTGGATGTGAAAAGAACACACATGCACTGACACTGGTTGTTGTTAGTAAAAAGAACACACATGCAATGACACTAGTGGATCCATGTGTGGTCTCAGAAAAGAACACACATTTCAATGACTCTGGTTGTTGTTAGTAAAAAGAACACACATGCAATGACACTGGTGTATCCATGTGTGGTCTCTGAAGAGAACACACATGCAGTGACTCTGGTTGTTGTTAGTAAAAGAGCACACATGCAATGACACTGGTGGATCCATAGGTGGATTGTGAAAAGAACACACATGCAATGACACTGGTGGATCCATATGTGGTATGTGAAAAGAACACACATGAAATGACTCTGGTTGTTGTTAGTAACAAGAACATACATGCAACAACACTGGTGGATCCATGTGTGGTCTCTAAAGAGAGCACACATTTCAATGAGACTGGTGGATCCATATGTGGTATGTGAAAAGAAAACACATGAAATGACTCTGGTTGTTGTTAGTAAAAAAAGCACACATGCAATGAAACTGGTGGATCCATAGGTGGATTGTGAAAAGAACACACATGCAATGACACTGGTTGTTGTTAGTAAAAAGAACACACATGCAATGACACTAGTGGATCCATGTGTGGTCTCTAAAGAGAACACACATTTCAATGACTCTGGTTGTTGTTAGTAAAAAGAACACACATGCAATGACACTGGTGGATCCATGTGTGGTCTCTGAAGAGAACACACATGCAATGGCTCTAGTTGTTGTTAGTAAAAAGAACACACATGAAATGACACTGTTGGATCCATATGTGGTATGTGAAAAGAACACACATTTCAATGACTCTGGTTGTTGTGAGTAACAAGAACACACATGCAAAGAACACACATGCAATGACACTGGTTGTTGTTAGCAAAAAGAGCACACATGCAATGACACTGGTGGATCCAGGTGTGGTATGTGAAAAGAACACACATTTCAATGACTCTGGTTGTTGTTAGTAAAAACAACACACATGCAATGACATTGGTGGATCATGTGTGGTCTCCGAAGAGAACACACATGCAATGACTCTGGTTGTTGTTAGTAAAAAGAGCACACATGCAATGACACTGGTGGATCCATAGGTGGATTGTTAAAAGAACACACATGCAATGACACTGGTGGATCCATATGTGGTATGTGAAAAGAACACATATGCAATGACTCTGGTTGTTGTTAGTAACAAGAACACATATGCAATAACACTGGTGGATCCATAGGTGGATTGTGAAAAGAGCACACATGCAATGACACTGGTGGATCCATATGTGGTATGTGAAAAGAATAGTCATGAAATAACTCCAGTTGTTGTTGCTAAAAATAACACACATGCAATGACACTGGTGGATCCATAGGTGGATTGTGAAAAGAAGACACATGCAATGACACTGGTGGATCCATATGTGGTATGTGAAAAGAACACACATGCAATGACTCTGGTTGTTGTTAGTAACAAGAACACACATGCAATAACACTGGTGGATCCATGTGCTCTCTCAATAGACCACACATTTCAATGGCACTGGTGGATCCATATGTGGTATGTGAAAAGAACACACATGAAATGACTCTAGTTGTTGTTAGTAAAAAAGCACACATGCAATAACACTGGTGGATCCATAGGTGGATGTGAAAAGAACACACATGCACTGACACTGGTTGTTGTTAGTAAAAAGAACACACATGCAATGACACTAGTGGATCCATGTGTGGTCTCAGAAAAGAACACACATTTCAATGACTCTGGTTGTTGTTAGTAAAAAGAACACACATGCAATAACATCAGTGTATCCATGTGTGGTCTTTGAAGAGAACACACATGCAAAGGACTCTGGTTCTTGTTAGTTAAAGAGCACACATGCAATGACACTGGTGGATCCATAGGTGGATTGTGAAAAGAACACACATGCAATGACACTGGTGGATCCATATGTGGTATGTGAAAAGAACACACATGAAATGACTCTGGTTGTTGTTAGTAACAAGAACATACATGCAATAACACTGGTGGATCCATGTGTGGTCTATAAAGAGAGCACACATTTCAATGAGACTGGTGGATCCATATGTGGTATGTGAAAAGAAAACACATGAAATGACTTTGGTTGTTGTTAGTAAAAAAAGCACACATGCAATGAAACTGGTGGATCCATAGGTGGATTGTGAAAAGAACACACATGCAATGACACTGGTTGTTGTTAGTAAAAAGAACACACATGCAATGACACTAGTGGATCCATGTGTGGTCTCTAAAGAGAACACACATTTCAATGACTCTGGTTGTTGTTAGTAAAAAGAACACACATGCAATGACACTGGTGGATCCATGTGTGGTCTCTGAAGAAACACACATGCAATGGCTCTGGTTGTTGTTAGTAAAAAGAACACACATGAAATGACACTGGTGGATCCATATGTGGTATGTGAAAAGAACACACATTTCAATGACTCTGGTTGTTGTGAGTAACAAGAACACACATGCAATAACACTGGTGGATCCATGTGTGGTCTCTGAAGAGAACACACATGCAATGACACTGGTTGTTGTTAGTAAAAAGAGCACACATGCAATGACACTGGTGGATCCAGGTGTGGTATGTGAAAAGAACACACATTTCAATGACTCTGGTTGTTGTTAGTAAAAACAACACACATGCAATGACACTAGTGGATCATGTGTGGTCTCTAAAGAGAACACACATGCAATGACTCTGGTTGTTAGTAAAAAGAGGACACATGCAATGACACTGGTGGACCCATAGGTGGATTGTTCAAATAACACACATGCAATGACACTGATGGATCCATATGTCGTATGTGAAAAGAACACACATGCAATGACTCTGGTTGTTGTTAGTAACAAGAACACATATGCAATAACACTGGTGGATCCATAGGTGGATTGTGAAAAGAGCACACATGCAATGACACTGGTGGATCCATATGTGGTATGTGAAAAGAATAGTCATGAAATAACTCCAGTTGTTGTTGCTAAAAATAACACACATGCAATGACACTGGTGGATCCATAGGTGGATTGTGAAAAGAAGACACATGCAATGACACTGGTGGATCCATATGTGGTATGTGAAAAGAACACACATGCAATGACTCTGGTTGTTGTTAGTAACAAGAACACACATGCAATAACACTGGTGGATCCATGTGTGCTCTCTCAAGAGAACACACATTTCAATGAGACTAGTGGATCCAAATGTGGTATGTGAAAAGAACACACATGAAATGTCTCTAGTTGTTGTTTGTTAAAATAGCACACATGCAATAACACTGGTGGATCCATAGGTGGATGTGAAAAGAACACACATGCAATGACACTGGTTGTTGTTAGTAAAAAGAACACACATGCAATGACACTAGTGGATCCATGTGTGGTCTCTGAAGAGAACACACATTTCAATGACTCTGGTTGTTGTTAGAAAAAAGAACACACATGCAATGACACTGGTGTATCCATGTGTGGTCTTTGAAGAGAACACACATGCAGTGACTTTGGTTGTTGTTAGTAAAAAGAGAACACATGCAATGACACTTGTGGATCCATAGGTGGATTGTGAAAAGAACACACATGCAATGACACTGGTGGATCCATATGTGGTATGTGAAAAGAACACACATGAAATGACTTCGTTGTTGTTAGTAACAAGAACATACATGCAACAACACTGGTGGATCCATGTGTGGTCTCTAAAGAGAGCACACATTTCAATGAGACTGGTGGATCCATATGTGGTATGTGAAAAGAAAACACAGGAAATGACTCTGGTTGTTGTTAGTAAAAAAAGCACACATGCAATGAAACTAGTGGATCCATAGGTGGATTGTGAAAAGAACACACATGCAATGACACTGGTTGTTGTTAGTAAAAAGAACACACATGCAATGACACTAGTGGATCCATGTGTGGTCTCTAAAGAGAACACACATTTCAATGACTCTGGTTGTTGTTAGTAAAAAGAACACACATGCAATGACACTGGTGGATCCATGTGTGGTCTCTGAAGAGAACACACATGCAATGGCTCTGGTTGTTGTTAGTAAAAAGAACACACATGAAATGACACTGGTGGATCCATATGTGGTATGTGAAAAGAACACACATTTCAATGACTCTGGTTGTTGTGAGTAACAAGAACACACATGCAATAACACTGGTGGATCCATGTGTGGTCTCTGAAGAGAACACACATGCAATGACACTGGTTATTGTGAGCAAAATGAGCACACATGCAATGACACTGGTGGATCCAGGTGTGGTATGTGAAAAGAACACACATTTCAATGACTCTGGTTGTTGTTAGTAAAAACAACACACATGCAATGACATTGGTGGATCATGTGTGGTCTCTGAAGAGAACACACATGCAATGACTCTGGTTGTTGTTAGTAAAAAGAGCACACATGCAATGACACTGGTGGATCCATAGGTGGATTGTTAAAAGAACACACATGCAATGACACTGGTGGATCCATATGTGGTATGTGAAAAGAACACATATGCAATGACTCTGGTTGTTGTTAGTAACAAGAACACATATGCAATAACACTGGTGGATCCATAGGTGGATTGTGAAAAGAGCACACATGCAATGACACTGGTGGATCCATATGTGGTATGTGAAAAGAATAGTCATGAAATAACTCCAGTTGTTGTTGCTAAAAATAACACACATGCAATGACACTGGTGGATCCATAGGTGGATTGTGAAAAGAAGACACATGCAATGACACTGGTGGATCCATATGTGGTATGTGAAAAGAACACACATGCAATGACTCTGGTTGTTGTTAGTAACAAGAACACACATGCAATAACACTGGTGGATCCATGTGTGCTCTCTCAAGAGAACACACATTTCAATGGCACTGGTGGATCCATATGTGGTATGTGAAAAGAACACACATGAAATGACTCTAGTTGTTGTTAGTAAAAAAAGCACACATGCAATAACACTGGTGGATCCATAGGTGGATGTGAAAAGAACACACATGCAATGACACTGGTTGTTGTTAGTAAAAAGAACACACATGCAATGACACTAGTGGATCCATGTGTGGTCTCTAAAGAGAACACACATTTCAGTGACATCGTTGTTGTTAGTAACAAGAACACACATGCAATGACACTGGTGTATCCATGTGTGGTCTTTGAAGAGAACACACATGCAAGTGACTCTGGTTGTTGTTAGTAAAAGAGCACACATGCAATGACACTTGTGGATCCATAGGTGGATTGTGAAAAGAACACACATGCAATGACACTGTGGATCAATATGTGGTATGTGAAAAGAACACATGAAATGACTCTGGTTGTTGTTAGTAACAAGAACATACATGCAACAACACTGGTGGATCCATGTGTGGTCTCTAAAGAGAGCACACATTTCAATGAGACTGGTGGATCCATATGTGGTATGTGAAAAGAAAACACATGAAATGACTCTGGTTGTTGTTAGTAAAAAAAGCACACATGCAATGAAACTGGTGGATCCATAGGTGGATTGTGAAAAGAACACACATGCAATGACACTGGTTGTTGTTAGTAAAAAGAACACACATGCAATGACACTAGTGGATCCATGTGTGGTCTCTAAAGAGAACACACATTTCAATGACTCTGGTTGTTGTTAGTAAAAAGAACACACATGCAATGACACTGGTGGATCCATGTGTGGTCTCTGAAGAGAACACACATGCAATGGCTCTGGTTGTTGTTAGTAAAAAGAACACACATGAAATGACATGGTGGATCCATATGTGGTATGTGAAAAGAACACACATTTCAATGACTCTGGTTGTTGTGAGTAACAAGAACACACATGCAATAACATTGGTGGATCCATGTGTGGTCTCTAAAGAGAACACACATGCAATGACACTGGTTGTTGTTAGCAAAAAGAGCACACATGCAATGACACTGGTGGATCCATGTGTGGTCTCTGAACAGAACACACATTTCAATGACTCTGGTTGTTGTTAGTAAAAGAACACACATGCAATGACACTGGTGGATCCATGTGTGGTCTCTGAAGAGAACACACATGCAGTGACTCTGGTTGTTGTTAGTAAAAAAAGCACACATGCAATGAAACTGGTGGATCCATAGGTGGATTGTTAAAAGAACACACATGCAATGACACTGGTGGATCCATATGTGGTATGTGAAAAGAACACATATGCAATGACTCTAGTTGTTGTTAGTAACAAGAACACATATGCAATAACACTGGTGGATCCATAGGTGGATTGTGAAAAGAGCACACATGCAATGACACTGGTGGATCCATATGTGGTATGTGAAAAGAATAGTCATGAAATAACTCCAGTTGTTGTTGCTAAAAATAACACACATGCAATGACACTGGTGGATCCATAGGTGGATTGTGAAAAGAAGACACATGCAATGACACTGGTGGATCCATATGTGGTATGTGAAAAGAACACACATGCAATGACTCTGGTTGTTGTTAGTAACAAGAACACACATGCAATAACACTGGTGGATCCATGTGTGCTCTCTCAAGAGAACACACATTTCAATGGCACTGGTGGATCCATATGTGGTATGTGAAAAGAACACACATGAAATGACTCTAGTTGTTGTTAGTAAAAAAAGCACACATGCAATAACACTGGTGGATCCATAGGTGGATGTGAAAAGAACACACATGCAATGACACTGGTTGTTGTTAGTAAAAAGAACACACATGCAATGACACTAGTGGATCCATGTGTGGTCTCAGAAAAGAACACACATTTCAATGACACTGGTTGTTGTTAGTAAAAAGAACACACATGCAATGACACTGGTGTATCCATGTGTGGTCTCTGAAGAGAACACACATGCAGTGACTCTGGTTGTTGTTAGTAAAAAGAGCACACATGCAATGACACTTGTGGATCCATAGGTGGATTGTGAAAAGAACACACATGCAATGACACTGGTGGATCCATATGTGGTATGTGAAAAGAACACATGAAATGACTCTGGTTGTTGTTAGTAACAAGAACATACATGCAACAACACTGGTGGATCCATGTGTGGTCTCTAAAGAGAGCACACATTTCAATGAGACTGGTGGATCCATATGTGGTATGTGAAAAGAAAACACATGAAATGACTCTGGTTGTTGTTAGTAAAAAAAGCACACATGCAATGAAACTGGTGGATCCATAGGTGGATTGTGAAAAGAACACACATGCAATGACACTGGTTGTTGTTAGTAAAAAGAACACACATGCAATGACACTAGTGGATCCATGTGTGGTCTCTAAAGAACACACATTTCAATGACTCTGGTTGTTGTTAGTAAAAGAACACAAATGCAATGACATCAGTGGATCCATGTGTGGTCTCTGAAGAGAACACACATGCAATGGCTCTGGTTGTTGTTAGTAAAAAGAACACACATGAAATGACACTGGTGGATCCATATGTGGTATGTGAAAAGAACACACATTTCAATGACTCTGGTTGTGAGTAACAAGAACACACATGCAATAACACTGGTGGATCCATGTGTGGTCTCTGAAGAGAACACACATGCAATGACACTGGTTGTTGTTAGCAAAACGAGCACACATGCAATGACACTGGTGGATCCATATGTGGTATGTGAAAAGAACAAACATTTCAATGACTCTGGTTATTGTTAGTAAAAACAACACACATGCAATGACATTGGTGGATCATGTGTGGTCTCTGAAGAGAACACACATGCAATGACTCTGGTTGTTGTTAGTAAAAAGAGCACACATGCAATGACACTGGTGGATCCATAGGTGGATTGTTAAAAGAACACACATGCAATGACACTGGTGGATCCATATGTGGTATGTGAAAAGAACACATATGCAATGACTCTGGTTGTTGTTAGTAACAAGAACACATATGCAATAACACTGGTGGATCCATAGGTGGATTGTGAAAAGAGCACACATGCAATGACACTTGTGGATCCATATGTGGTATGTGAAAAGAATAGTCATGAAATAACTCCAGTTGTTGTTGCTAAAATAACACACATGCAATGACACTGGTGGATCCATAGGTGGATTGTGAAAAGAAGACACATGCAATGACACTGGTGGATCCATATGTGGTATGTGAAAAGAACACACATGCAATGACTCTGGTTGTTGTTAGTAACAAGAACACACATGCCATAACACTGGTTGTTACATGTGTTCTCTCTCAACACAACACACATTTCAATGTCACTGGTGGATCCATATGTGGTATGTGAAAAGAACACACATGAAATGACTCTAGTTGTTGTTAGTAAAAAAAGCACACATGCAATAACACTGGTGGATCCATAGGTGGATGTGAAAAGAACACACATGCAATGACACTGGTTGTTGTTAGTAAAAAGAACATACATGCAATGACACTAGTGGATCCATCTGTGGTCTGTAAATAGAACAAACATTTCAATGACTCTGGTTGTTGTTAGTAAAAGAACACACATGCAATGACACTGGTGGATCCATGTGTGGTCTCTGAAGAGAACACACATGCAATGACTCTGGTTGTTGTTAGTAAAAAGAGCACACATGCAATGACACTTGTGGATCCATAGGTGGATTGTGAAAAGAACACACATGCAATGACACTGGTGGATCCATATGTGGTATGTGAAAAGAACACATGAAATGACTCTGGTTGTTGTTAGTAACAAGAACATACATGCAACAACATGGTGGATCCATGTGTGGTCTCTAAAGAGCACACATTTCAATGAGACTGGTGGATCCATATGTGGTATGTGAAAAGAAACACATGAAATGACTCTGGTTGTTGTTAGTAAAAAGCACACATGCAATGAAACTGGTGGATCCATAGGTGGATTGTGAAAAGAACACACATGCAATGACACTGGTTGTTGTTAGTAAAAAGAACACACATGCAATGACACTAGTGGATCCATGTGTGGTCTCTAAAGAGAACACACATTTCAATGACTCTGGTTGTTGTTAGTAAAAAGAACACACATGCAATGACACTGGTGGATCCATGTGTGGTCTCTGAAGAGAACACACATGCAATGGCTCTGGTTGTTGTTAGTAAAAAGAACACACATGAAATGACACTGGTGGATCCATATGTGGTATGTGAAAAGAACACACATTTCAATGACTCTGGTTGTTGTGAGTAAAAAGAACACACATGCAATAACACTGGTGGATCCATGTGTGGTCTCTGAAGAGAACACACATGCAATGACACTGGTTGTTGTTAGCAAAAAGATCACACATGCAATGACACTGGTGGATCCAGGTGTGGTATGTGAAAAGAACACACATTTCAATGACTCTGGTTGTTGTTAGTAAAAACAACACACATGCAATGACATTGGTGGATCATGTGTGGTCTCCGAAGAGAACACACATGCAATGACTCTGGTTGTTGTTAGTAAAAAGAGCACACATGCAATGACACTGGTGGATCCATAGGTGGATTGTTAAAAGAACACACATGCAATGACACTGGTGGATCCATATGTGGTATGTGAAAAGAACACATATGCAATGACTCTGGTTGTTGTTAGTAACAAGAACACATATGCAATAACACTGGTGGATCCATAGGTGGATTGTGAAAAGAGCACACATGCAATGACACTGGTGGATCCATATGTGGTATGTGAAAAGAATAGTCATGAAATAACTCCAGTTGTTGCTAAAAATAACACACATGCAATGACACTGGTGGATCCATAGGTGGATTGTGAAAAGAAGACACATGCAATGACACTGGTGGATCCATATGTGGTATGTGAAAAGAACACACATGCAATGACTCTGGTTGTTGTTAGTAACAAGAACACACATGCAATAACACTGGTGGATCCATGTGTGCTCTCTCAAGAGAACACACATTTCAATGGCACTGGTGGATCCATATGTGGTATGTGAAAAGAACACACATGAAATGACTCTAGTTGTTGTTAGTAAAAAAAGCACACATGCAATAACACTGGTGGATCCATAGGTGGATGTGAAAAGAACACACATGCAATGACACTGGTTGTTGTTAGTAAAAAGAACACACATGCAATGACACTAGTGGATCCATGTGTGGTCTCAGAAAAGAACACACATTTCAATGACTCTGGTTGTTGTTAGTAAAAACAAAACACATGCAATGACACTGGTGGATCCATGTGTGGTCTCTGAAGAGAACACACATGCAATGACTCTGGTTGTTGTTAGTAAAAAGAGCACACATGCAATGACACTTGTGGATCCATAGGTGGATTGTGAAAAGAACACACATGCAATGACACTGGTGGATCCATATGTGGTATGTGAAAAGAACACATGAAATGACTCTGGTTGTTGTTAGTAACAAGAACATACATGCAACAACACTGGTGGATCCATGTGTGGTCTCTAAAGAGAGCACACATTTCAATGAGACTGGTGGATCCATATGTGGTATGTGAAAAGAAAACACATGAAATGACTCTGGTTGTTGTTAGTAAAAAAAGCACACATGCAATGAAACTGGTGGATCCATAGGTGGATTGTGAAAAGAACACACATGCAATGACACTGGTTGTTGTTAGTAAAAAGAACACACATGCAATGACACTAGTGGATCCATGTGTGGTCTCTAAAGAGAACACACATTTCAATGACTCTGGTTGTTGTTAGTAAAAAGAACACACATGCAATGACACTGGTGGATCCATGCACACATGCAATGGCTCTGGTTGTTGTTAGTAAAAAGAACACACATGAAATGACACTGGTGGATCCATATGTGGTATGTGAAAAGAACACACATTTCAATGACTCTGGTTGTTGTGAGTAACAAGAACACACATGCAATAACACTGGTGGATCCATGTGTGGTCTCTGAAGAGAACACACATGCAATGACACTGGTTGTTGTTAGCAAAAAGAGCACACATGCAATGACACTGGTGGATCCAGGTGTGGTATGTGAAAAGAACACACATTTCAATGACTCTGGTTGTTGTTAGTAAAAACAACACACATGCAATGACATTGGTGGATCATGTGTGGTCTCTGAAGAGAACACACATGCAATGACTCTGGTTGTTGTTAGTAAAAAGAGCACACATGCAATGACACTGGTGGATCCATAGGTGGATTGTTAAAAGAACACACATGCAATGACACTGGTGGATCCATATGTGGTATGTGAAAAGAACACATATGCAATGACTCTGGTTGTTGTTAGTAACAAGAACACATATGCAATAACACTGGTGGATCCATAGGTGGATTGTGAAAAGAGCACACATGCAATGACACTGGTGGATCCATATGTGGTATGTGAAAAGAATAGTCATGAAATAACTCCAGTTGTTGTTGCTAAAAATAACACACATGCAATGACACTGGTGGATCCATAGGTGGATTGTGAAAAGAAGACACATGCAATGACACTGGTGGATCCATATGTGGTATGTGAAAAGAACACACATGCAATGACTCTGGTTGTTGTTAGTAACAAGAACACACATGCAATAACACTGGTGGATCCATGTGTGCTCTCTCAAGAGAACACACATTTCAATGGCACTGGTGGATCCATATGTGGTATGTGAAAAGAACACACATGAAATGACTCTAGTTGTTGTTAGTAAAAAAAGCACACATGCAATAACACTGGTGGATCCATAGGTGGATGTGAAAAGAACACACATGCAATGACACTGGTTGTTGTTAGTAAAAAGAACACACATGCAATGACACTAGTGGATCCATGTGTGGTCTCAGAAAAGAACACACATTTCAATGACTCTGGTTGTTGTTAGTAAAAAGAACACACATGCAATGACACTGGTGTATCCATGTGTGGTCTCTGAAGAGAACACACATGCAGTGACTCTGGTTGTTGTTAGTAAAAAGAGCACACATGCAATGACACTTGTGGATCCATAGGTGGATTGTGAAAAGAACACACATGCAATGACACTGGTGGATCCATATGTGGTATGTGAAAAGAACACATGAAATGACTCTGGTTGTTGTTAGTAACAAGAACATACATGCAACAACACTGGTGGATCCATGTGTGGTCTCTAAAGAGAGCACACATTTCAATGAGACTGGTGGATCCATATGTGGTATGTGAAAAGAAAACACATGAAATGACTCTGGTTGTTGTTAGTAAAAAAAGCACACATGCAATGAAACTGGTGGATCCATAGGTGGATTGTGAAAAGAACACACATGCAATGACACTGGTTGTTGTTAGTAAAAAGAACACACATGCAATGACACTAGTGGATCCATGTGTGGTCTCTAAAGAGAACACACATTTCAATGACTCTGGTTGTTGTTAGTAAAAAGAACACACATGCAATGACACTGGTGGATCCATGTGTGGTCTCTGAAGAGAACACACATGCAATGGCTCTGGTTGTTGTTAGTAAAAAGAACACACATGAAATGACACTGGTGGATCCATATGTGGTATGTGAAAAGAACACACATTTCAATGAAACTGGTTGTTGTGAGTAACAAGAACACACATGCAATAACACTGGTGGATCCATGTGTGGTCTCTGAAGAGAACACACATGCAATGACACTGGTTGTTGTTAGCAAAAAGAGCACACATGCAATGACACTGGTGGATCCAGGTGTGGTATGTGAAAAGAACACACATTTCAATGACTCTGGTTGTTGTTAGTAAAAACAACACACATGCAATGACATTGGTGGATCATGTGTGGTCTCTGAAGAGAACACACATGCAATGACTCTGGTTGTTGTTAGTAAAAAGAGCACACATGCAATGACACTGGTGGATCCATAGGTGGATTGTTAAAAGAACACACATGCAATGACACTGGTGGATCCATATGTGGTATGTGAAAAGAACACATATGCAATGACTCTGGTTGTTGTTAGTAACAAGAACACATATGCAATAACACTGGTGGATCCATAGGTGGATTGTGAAAAGAGCACACATGCAATGACACTGGTGGATCCATATGTGGTATGTGAAAAGAATAGTCATGAAATAACTCTAGTTGTTGTTGCTAAAAATAACACACATGCAATGACACTGGTGGATCCATAGGTGGATTGTGAAAAGAAGACACATGCAATGACACTGGTGGATCCATATGTGGTATGTGAAAAGAACACACATGCAATGACTCTGGTTGTTGTTAGTAACAAGAACACACATGCAATAACACTGGTGGATCCATGTGTGCTCTCTCAAGAGAACACACATTTCAATGGCACTGGTGGATCCATATGTGGTATGTGAAAAGAACACACATGAAATGACTCTAGTTGTTGTTAGTAAAAAAAGCACACATGCAATAACACTGGTGGATCCATAGGTGGATGTGAAAAGAACACACATGCAATGACACTGGTTGTTGTTAGTAAAAAGAACACACATGCAATGACACTAGTGGATCCATGTGTGGTCTCTAAAGAGAACACACATTTCAATGACTCTGGTTGTTGTTAGTAAAAAGAACACACATGCAATGACACTGGTGTATCCATGTGTGGTCTCTGAAGAGAACACACATGCAGTGACTCTGGTTGTTGTTAGTAAAAAGAGCACACATGCAATGACACTGGTGGATCCATAGGTGGATTGTGAAAAGAACACACATGCAATGACACTGGTGGATCCATATGTGGTATGTGAAAAGAACACACATGAAATGACTCTGGTTGTTAGTAACAAGAACATACATGCAACAACACTGGTGGATCCATGTGTGGTCTCTAAAGAGAGCACACATTTCAATGAGACTGGTGGATCCATATGTGGTATGTGAAAAGAAAACACATGAAATGACTCTGGTTGTTGTTAGTAAAAAAAGCACACATGCAATGAAACTGGTGGATCCATAGGTGGATTGTGAAAAGAACACACATGCAATGACACTGGTTGTTGTTAGTAAAAATAACACACATGCAATGACACTAGTGGATCCATGTGTGGTCTCTAAAGAGAACACACATTTCAATGACTCTGGTTGTTGTTAGTAAAAGAACACACATGCAATGACACTGGTGGATCCATGTGTGGTCTCTGAAGAGAACACACATGCAATGGCTCTGGTTGTTGTTAGTAAAAAGAACACACATGAAATGACACTGGTGGATCCATATGTGGTATGTGAAAAGAACACACATTTCAATGACTCTGGTTGTTGTGAGTAACAAGAACACACATGCAATAACACTGGTGGATCCATGTGTGGTCTCTGAAGAGAACACACATGCAATGACACTGGTTGTTGTTAGCAAAAAGAGCACACATGCAATGACACTGGTGGATCCAGGTGTGGTATGTGAAAAGAACACACATTTCAATGACTCTGGTTGTTGTTAGTAAAAACAACACACATGCAATGACATTGGTGGATCATGTGTGGTCTCTGAAGAACACACATGCAATGACTCTGGTTGTTGTTAGTAAAAAGAGCACACATGCAATGACACTGGTGGATCCATAGGTGGATTGTTAAAAGAACACACATGCAATGACACTGGTGGATCCATATGTGGTATGTGAAAAGAACACATATGCAATGACTCTGGTTGTTGTTAGTAACAAGAACACATATGCAATAACACTGGTGGATCCATAGGTGGATTGTGAAAAGAGCACACATGCAATGACACTGGTGGATCCATATGTGGTATGTGAAAAGAATAGTCATGAAATAACTCCAGTTGTTGTTGCTAAAAATAACACACATGCAATGACACTGGTGGATCCATAGGTGGATTGTGAAAAGAAGACACATGCAATGACACTGGTGGATCCATATGTGGTATGTGAAAAGAACACACATGCAATGACTCTGGTTGTTGTTAGTAACAAGAACACACATGCAATAACACTGGTGGATCCATGTGTGCTCTCTCAAGAGAACACACATTTCAATGGCACTGGTGGATCCATATGTGGTATGTGAAAAGAACACACATGAAATGACTCTAGTTGTTGTTAGTAAAAAAAGCACACATGCAATAACACTGGTGGATCCATAGGTGGATGTGAAAAGAACACACATGCAATGACACTGGTTGTTGTTAGTAAAAAGAACACACATGCAATGACACTAGTGGATCCATGTGTGGTCTCAGAAAAGAACACACATTTCAATGACTCTGGTTGTTGTTAGTAAAAAGAACACACATGCAATGACACTGGTGGATCCAGGTGTGGTCTCTGAAGAGAACACACATGCAATCACTCTGGTTGTTGTTAGTAAAAAGAGCACACATGCAATGACACTTGTGGATCCATAGGTGGATTGTGAAAAGAACACACATGCAATGACACTGGTGGATCCATATGTGGTATGTGAAAAGAACACATGAAATGACTCTGGTTGTTGTTAGTAACAAGAACATACATGCAACAACGGTGGTGGATCCATGTGGGGTCTCTAAAGAGAGAGCACACAATTCAATGAGACTGGTGGATCCATATGTGGTATGTGAAAAGAAAACACATGAAATGACTCTGGTTGTTGTTAGTAAAAAAAGCACACATGCAATGAAACTGGTGGATCCATAGGTGGATTGTGAAAAGAACACACATGCAATGACACTGGTTGTTGTTAGTAAAAAGAACACACATGCAATGACACTAGTGGATCCATGTGTGGTCTCTAAAGAGAACACACATTTCAATGACTCTGGTTGTTGTTAGTAAAAAGAACACACATGCAATGACACTGGTGGATCCATGTGTGGTCTCTGAAGAGAACAAACATGCAATGACTCTGGTTATTGTTAGTAAAAAGAACACACATGCAATGACACTGGTGGATCCATATGTGGTATGTGAAAAGAACACACATGCAATGACTCAGGTTGTTGTGAGTAACAAGAACACACATGCAATAACACTGGTGCATCCATGTGTGGTCTCTGAAGAGAACACACATGCAATGACACTGGTTGTTGTTAGTAAAAAGAGCACACATGCAATGACACTGGTGGATCCATATGTGGTATGTGAAAAGAACACACATTTCAATGACTCTGGTTGTTGTTAGTAAAAACAACACACATGCAATGACACTAGTGGATCATGTGTGGTCTCTGAAGAGAACACACATGCAATGACTCTGGTTGTTGTTAGTAAAAAGAGCACACATGCAATGACACTGGTGGACCCATAGGTGGATTGTTCAAAGAACACACATGCAATGACACTGGTGGATCCATATGTCGTATGTGAAAAGAACACACATGCAATGACTCTGGTTGTTGTTAGTAACAAGAACACACATGCAATAACACAGGTGGATCCATGTGTGGTCTCTAAAGAGAACACACATTTCAATGAGACTGGTGGATCCATATGTGGTATGTGAAAAGAACACACATGAAATGACTCTGGTTGTTGTTAGTAAAAAAAGCACACATGCAATGACACTGGTGGATCCATAGGTGGATTGTGAAAAGAACACACATGCAATGACACTGGTTGTTGTTAGTAAAAAGAACACACATGCAATGACACTGGTGGATCCATGTGTTGTCTCTGAAGAGAACACACATTTCAATGACTCTGGTTGTTGTTAGTAAAAAGAACACACATGCAATGACACTGGTGGATCCATATGTGGTATGTGAAAAGAACACACATGCAATGACTCTGGTTGTTGTTAGTAAAAAGAACACACATGCAATGACACTGGTGGATCCATGTGTGGTCTCTGAAGAGAACACACATGCAATGACACTGGTTGTTGTTAGTAAAAAGAGCACACATGCAATGACACTGGTGGATCCATATGTGGTATGTGAAAAGAACACACATTTCAATGACTCTGGTTGTTGTTAGTAAAAAGAACACACATGCAATGACACTGGTGGATCCATGTGTGGTCTCTGAAGAGAACACACATGCAATGACTCTGGTTGTTGTTAGTAAAAAGAGCACACATGCAATGACACTGGTGGATCCATAGGTGGATTGTGAAAAGAACACACATGCAATGACACTGGTGGATCCATATGTGGTATGTGAAAAGAACACATATGCAATGACTCTGGTTGTTGTTAGTAACAAGAACACATATGCAATAACACTGGTGGATCCATAGGTGGATTGTGAAAAGAGCACACATGCAATGACACTGGTGGATCCATATGTGGTATGTGAAAAGAATAGTCATGAAATAACTCCAGTTGTTGTTGCTAAAACTAACACACATGCAATGACACTGGTGGATCCATAGGTGGATTGTGAAAAGAAGACACATGCAATGACACTGGTGGATCCATATGTGGTATGTGAAAAGAACACACATGCAATGACTCTGGTTGTTGTTAGTAACAAGAACACACATGCAATAACACTGGTGGATCCATGTGTGCTCTCTCAAGAGAACACACATTTCAATGGCACTGGTGGATCCATATGTGGTATGTGAAAAGAACACACATGAAATGACTCTAGTTGTTGTTAGTAAGAAAAGCACACATGCAATAACACTGGTGGATCCATAGGTGGATGTGAAAAGAACACACATGCAATGACACTATTTGTTGTTAGTAAAAAGAACACACATGCAATGACACTCGTGGATCCATGTGTGGTCTCAAAAAAGAACACACATTTCAATGACTCTGGTTGTTGTTAGTAAAAAGAACACACATGCAATGACACTGGTGTATCCATGTGTGGTCTCTGAAGAGAACACACATGCAGTGACTCTGGTTGTTGTTAGTAAAAAGAGCACACATGCAATGACACTTGTGGATCCATAGGTGGATTGTGAAAAGAACACACATGCAATGACACTGGTGGATCCATATGTGGTATGTGAAAAGAACACATGAAATGACTCTGGTTGTTGTTAGTAACAAGAACATACATGCAACAACACTGGTGGATCCATGTGTGGTCTCTAAAGAGAGCACACATTTCAATGAGACTGGTGGATCCATATGTGGTATGTGAAAAGAAAACACAGGAAATGACTCTGGTTGTTGTTAGTAAAAAAAGCACACATGCAATGAAACTGGTGGATCCATAGGTGGATTGTGAAAAGAACACACATGCAATGACACTGGTTGTTGTTAGTAAAAAGAACACACATGCAATGACACTAGTGGATCCATGTGTGGTCTCTAAAGAGAACACACATTTCAATGACTCTGGTTGTTGTTAGTAAAAAGAACACACATGCAATGACACTGGTGGATCCATGTGTGGTCTCTGAAGAGAACACACATGCAATGGCTCTGGTTGTTGTTAGTAAAAAGAACACACATGAAATGACACTGGTGGATCCATATGTGGTATGTGAAAAGAACACACATTTCAATGACTCTGGTTGTTGTGAGTAACAAGAACACACATGCAATAACACTGGTGGATCCATGTGTGGTCTCTGAAGAGAACACACATGCAATGACACTGGTTGTTGTTAGCAAAAAGAGCACACATGCAATGACACTGGTGGATCCAGGTGTGGTATGTGAAAAGAACACACATTTCAATGACTCTGGTTGTTGTTAGTAAAAAGAGCACACATGCAATGACACTGGTGGATCATGTGTGGTCTCTGAAGAGAACACACATGCAATGACTCTGGTTGTTGTTAGTAAAAAGAGCACACATGCAATGACACTGGTGGATCCATAGGTGGATTGTTAAAAGAACACACATGCAATGACACTGGTGGATCCATATGTGGTATGTGAAAAGAACACATATGCAATGACTCTGGTTGTTGTTAGTAACAAGAACACATATGCAATAACACTGGTGGATCCATAGGTGGATTGTGAAAAGAGCACACATGCAATGACACTGGTGGATCCATATGTGGTATGTGAAAAGAATAGTCATGAAATAACTCCAGTTGTTGTTGCTAAAAATAACACACATGCAATGACACTGGTGGATCCATAGGTGGATTGTGAAAAGAAGACACATGCAATGACACTGGTGGATCCATATGTGGTATGTGAAAAGAACACACATGCAATGACTCTGGTTGTTGTTAGTAACAAGAACACACATGCAATAACACTGGTGGATCCATGTGTCGGCTCTAAAGAGAACACACATTTCAATGGCACTGGTGGATCCATATGTGTTATGGGAAAAGAACACACATGAAATGACTCTAGTTGTTGTTAGTAAAAAAAGCAAACATGCAATAACACTGGTGGATCCATAGGTGGATGTGAAAAGAACACACATGCAATGACACTGGTTGTTGTTAGTAAAAAGAACACACATGCAATGACACTAGTGGATCCATGTGTGGTCTCAGAAAAGAACACACATTTCAATGACTCTGGTTGTTGTTAGTAAAAAGAACACACATGCAATGACACTGGTGTATCCATGTGTGGTCTCTGAAGAGAACACACATGCAGTGACTCTGGTTGTTGTTAGTAAAAAGAGCACACATGCAATGACACTTGTGGATCCATAGGTGGATTGTGAAAAGAACACACATGCAATGACACTGGTGGATCCATATGTGGTATGTGAAAAGAACACATGAAATGACTCTGGTTGTTGTTAGTAACAAGAACATACATGCAACAACACTGGTGGATCCATGTGTGGTCTCTAAAGAGAGCACACTTTTCAATGAGACTGGTGGATCCATATGTGGTATGTGAAAGGAAAACACAGGAAATGACTCTGGTTGTTGTTAGTAAAAAAAGCACACATGCAATGAAACTGGTGGATCCATAGGTGGATTGTGAAAAGAACACACATGCAATGACACTGGTTGTTGTTAGTAAAAAGAACACACATGCAATGACACTAGTGGATCCATGTGTGGTCTCTAAAGAGAACACACATTTCAATGACTCTGGTTGTTGTTAGTAAAAAGAACACACATGCAATGACACTGGTGGATCCATGTGTGGTCTCTGAAGAGAACACACATGCAATGGCTCTGGTTGTTGTTAGTAAAAAGAACACACATGAAATGACACTGGTGGATCCATATGTGGTATGTGAAAAGAACACACATTTCAATGACTCTGGTTGTTGTGAGTAACAAGAACACACATGCAATAACACTGGTGGATCCATGTGTGGTCTCTGAAGAGAACACACATGCAATGACACTGGTTGTTGTTAGCAAAACGAGCACACATGCAATGACACTGGTGGATCCATATGTGGTATGTGAAAAGAACAAACATTTCAATGACTCTGGTTATTGTTAGTAAAAACAACACACATGCAATGACATTGGTGGATCATGTGTGGTATCTGAAGAGAACACGCATGCAATGACTCTGGTTGTTGTTAGTAAAAAGAGCACACATGCAATGACACTGGTGGATCCATATGTGGATTGTTAAAAGAACACACATGCAATGACACTGGTGGATCCATATGTCGTATGTGAAACGAACACAAATGCAATGACTCTGGTTATTGTTAGTAACAAGAACACACATGCAATAACACATGTGGATCCATGTGTGGTCTCTAAAGAGAACACACATTTCAATGAGACTGGTGGATCCATATGTGGTATGTGAAAAGAACACACATGAAATGACTCTGGTTGTTGTTAATAAAAAAAGCACATTTGCAATGACACTGGTGGATCCATAGGTGGATTCTGAAAAGAACACACATGCAATGACACTGGTTGTTGTTTGTAAAAAGAACACACATGCAATGACACTGGTGGATCCATGCGTTGTCTCTAAAGAGAACACACATTTCAATGACTCTGGTTGTTGTTAGTAAAAAGAACACACATGCAATGACACTGGTGGATCCATGTGTGGTCTCTGAAGAGAACACACATGCATGACTCTGGTTGTTGTTAGTAAAAAGAACACACATGCAATGACACCGGTGGATCCATATGTGGTATGTGAAAAGAACACACATTTCAATGACTCTGGTTGTTGTTAGGAAAAAGAACACACATGCAATGACACTGGTGGATCCATGTGTGGTCTCTGAAGAGAACACACATGCAATGACTCTGGTTGTTGTTAGTAAAAAGAGCACACATGCAATGACACTGGTGGATCCATATGTGGTATGTGAAAAGAACATACATGCAACGACTCTGGTTGTTGTTAGTAAAAAGAACACACATGCAATGACATTGGTGGATCCAGGTGTGGTCTCTGAAGAGAACACACATTTCAATGACTCTGGTTGTTGTTAGTAAAAAGAGCACACATGCAATGACATTGGTGGTTCCCTAGGTGGATTCTGAAAAGAACACACATGCAATGACACTGGTGGATCCATATGTGGTATGTGAAAAGAACACACATGCAATGACTCTGGTTGTTGTGAGTAACAAGAAGACACATGCAATAACACTGGTGGATCCATGTGTGGTCTCTGAGGAGAACACACTTCCAATGACTCTGGTTATTGTTAGTAAAAAGAGCACACATGCAATGACACTGGTGGATCCATATGTGGTATGTGAAAAGAACACACATGCAATGACTCTGGTTGTTGTTAGTAAAAAGAACACACATGCAATGACACTGGTGGATCCATGTGTGGTCTCTGAAGAGAACACACATTTCAATGACTCTGGTGGATCCATATGTGGTATGTGAAAACAACACATGCAATGACACTGGTGGATCCATATGTGGTATGTGAAAAGAACACACATGCAATGACTCCAGTTGTTGTTAGTAAAAAGAACACACATGCAATGACACTGGTGGATCCATAGGTGGATTGTGAAAAGAACACACATGCAATGACACTGGTGGATCCATATGTGGTATGTGAAAAGAACACACATGCAATGACTACAATTGTTGTTAGTAAAAAGAACACACATGCAATGACACTGGTGGATCCATATGTGGTATGTGAAAAGAACACACATTTCAATGACTCTGGTTGTTGTTAGGAAAAAGAACACACATGCAATGACACTGGTGGATCCATGTGTGGTCTCTGAAGAGAACACACATGCAATGACTCTAGTTGTTGTTAGTAAAAAGAGCACACATGCAATGACACTGGTGGATCCATAGGTGGATTGTGAAAAGAACACACATGCAATGACACTGGTGGATCCATATGTGGTATGTGAAAAGAACACACATGCAATGACTCTGGTTGTTGTTAGTAACAAGAACACATATGCAATAACACTGGTGGATCCATAGGTGGATTGTGAAAAGAGCACACATGCAATGACACTGGTGGATCCATGTGTGGTCTCTGAAGAGAACACACATGCAATGACTCTGGTTGTTGTTAGTAAAAAGAGCACACATGCAATGACACTGGTGGATCCATATGTGGTATGTGAAAAGAACACACATGCAATGACTCTGGTTGTTGTTAGTAAAAAGAACACACATGCAATGACACTGGTGGATCCATGTGTGGTCTCTGAAGAGGACACACATTTCAATAACACTGGTGGTATGTGAAAACAACACACATGAAATGACACTGGTGGATCCATATGTGGTATGTGAAAAGAACACACATGCAATGACTCTGGTTATTGTTTGCAAAAATAACACACATGCAATGACACTGGTGGATCCATAGGTGGATTGTGAAAAGAACACACATGCAATGACACTGGTGGATCCATATGTGGTATGTGAAAAGAACACACATGCAATGACTACAATTGTTGTTAGTAAAAAGAACACACATGCAATGACACTGGTGGATCCATATGTGGTATCTGAAAATAACACACATTTCAATGACTCTGGTTGTTGTTAGTAGAAACAACAGACATGCAATGACAACAGTGGATCATGTGTGGTCTCTAAAGAGAACACACATGCAATGACTCTAGTTGTTGTTAGTAAAAAGAGCACACATGCAATGACACTGGTGGATCCATAGGTGGATTGTGAAAAGAACACACATGCAATGACACTGGTGGATCCATATGTGGTATGTGAAAAGAACACATATGCAATGACTCTGGTTGTTGTTAGTAACAAGAACGCATATGCAATAATACTGGTGGATCCATAGGTGGATTGTGAAAAGAGCACACATGCAATGACACTGGTGGATCCATCGGTGGATTGTGAAAAGAAGACACATGCAATGACTCTAGTTGTTGTTAGTAAAAAGAGCACACATGCAATGACACTGGTGGATCCATCGGTGGATTGTGAAAAGAAGACACATGCAATGACACTGGTGGATCCATATGTGGTATGTGAAAAGAACACACATGCAATGACTCTGATTTTTGTTAGTAACAAGAACACACATGCAATAACACTGGTGGATCCATGTGTGCTCTCTGAAGAGAACACACATTTTAATGACACTGGTGGATCCATACGTGGTATGTGAAAAGAACACACAGGAAATGACACTGGTTGTTGGTAGTAAAAAAAGCACAAATGCAATAACACTGGTGGATCCATAGGTGGATTGTGAAAAGAACACACATGCAATGGCACTTGTTGTTGTTAGTAAAAAGAACACACATGCAATGACACTAGTAGATCCATGTGTGGTCTCAGAAGAGAACACACATTTCAATGACTCTGGTTGTTGTTAGTAAAATAACACACATGCAATGACACTGGTGTATCCATGTGTGGTCTCTGAAGAGAACACACATGTAGTGACTCTGGTTGTTGTTAGTAAAAAGAGCACACATGCAATGACACTGGTGGATCCATAGGTGGATTGTGAAAAGAACACACATGCAATGACACTGGTGGATCCATATGTGGTATGTGAAAACAACACACATGAAATGACTCTGGTTGTTGTTAGAAAAAAATCCACATGCAATGACTGGTGTATCGATATGTGGTATGTGATAAGAACACACATAAAGAACACACATGCAATGACACTAGTGGATCCATATGTGGTATGTGAAAAGAACACACATGCAATGACTCTAGTTGTTGTTAGTAAAAAGAACACACATGCAATGACACTGGTGGATCCATAGGTGGATTGTGAAAAGAACACACATGCAATGACACTGGTTGTTGTTAGTAAAAAAACACACATGCAATGACACTGGTGGATCCATGTGTGGTCTCTGAAGAGAACACACATTTCAATGACTCTGGTTATTGTTAGTAAAAAGAACGCACATGCAATGACACTGGTGGATCCATGTGTGGTCTCTGAAGAGAACACACATGAACACACATGCAATGTCTCTGGTTGCTGTTAGTAAAAGAACACACATGAAATGACACTGGGGGATCCATAGGTGGATTGTGAAAAGAGCACACATGCAATGACACTGGTGGATCCATATGTGGTATGTGAAAAGAACACACATTTCAATGACTCAGTTATTAGTAAAAAGAACACACATGCAATGACATTGGTGGATCATGTGTGGTCTCTGAAGAGAACACACATGCAATGACTCTGGTTGTTGTTAGTAAAAAGAGCACACATGCAATGACACTGGTGGATCCATAGGTGGATTGTTAAAAGAACACACATGCAATGACACTGGTGGATCCATATGTGGTATGTGAAAAGAACACACATGCAATGACTCTGGTTGTTGTTAGTAACAAGAACACACATGCAATAACACAGGTGGATCCATGTGTGGTCTCTAAAGAGGACACACATTTCAATGAGACTGGTGGATCAATTTGTGGTATGTGAAAAGAACACAAATGAATTGACTCTTGTTTTTGTTATTAAAAATAGCACACATGCAATGACACTAGTGGATCCATAGGTGGATTGTGAAAAGAACACACATGCAATGACACTGGTTGTTGTTTGTAAAAACAACACACATGCAATGACACTGGTGGATCCATGTGTATCTCTGAAGAGAACACACATTTCAATGACTCTGGTTCTTGTTAGTAGAAAGAACACACATGCAATGACACTGGTGGATCCATATGTGGTATGTGAAAAGAACAGTCATGAAATGACTCTGGTTGTTGTTAGTAAAAAGAACACACATGCAATGACACTGGTGGATCCATGTGTGGTCTCTGAAGAGAACACACATTTCAATGAATCTGGTTGTTGTTAGTAAAAAGAACACACATGCAATGACACTGGTGGATCCATGTGTGGTCTCTAAAGAGAACACACATGCAATGACTCTAGATGTTGTTAGTAAAAAGAGCACACGTGCAATAACACTGGTGGATCCATATGTGGTATGTGAAAAGAACACACATGCAATGACTCCAGTTGTTGTTAGTAAAAAGAACACACATGGAATGACAATGGTGGATACATGTGTGGTCTCTGAAGAGAACACACATTTCAATGACACTGGTTGTTGTTAGTAAAAAGAGCACACATGCAATGACATTGGTGGATCCATAGGTGGATTGTGAAAAGAACACACATGCAATGACACTGGTGGATCCATATGTGGTATGTGAAAAGAACACACATGCAATGACTCTGGTTGTTGTTAGTAACAAGAACACACATGCAATTACACTGGTGGATCCATGTGTGGTCTCTGAAGAGAACACACATTTGAATGACTCTGGTTGTTGTTAGTAAAAAGAGCACATGCAATGACACTGGTGGATCCATATGTGGTATGTGAAAAGAACACACATGCAATGACTCTGGTTGTTGTTAGTAAAAAGAACACACATGCAATGACACTGGTGGATCCATGTGTTGTCTCTGAAGAGAACACACATTTCAATGACACTGGTGGATCCATATGTGGTATGTGAAAAGAACACACATGCAATGACACTGGTGGATCCATATGTGGTATGTGAAAAGAACACACATGCAATGACTCCAGTTGTTGTTAGTAAAAAGAACACACATGCAATGACACTGGTGGATCCATAGGTGGATTGTGAAAATAACATACATGCAATGACACTGGTGGATCCATATGTGGTATGTGAAAAGAACACACATGCAATGACTACAATTGTTGTTAGTAAAAAGAACACACATGCAATGACACTGGTGGATCCATATGTGGTATGTGAAAAGAACACACATTTCAATGACTCTGGTTGTTGTTAGTAAAAAGAACACACATGCAATGACACTGGTGGATCCATGTGTGGTCTCTGAAGAGAACACACATGCAATGACTCTAGTTGTTGTTAGTAAAAAGAGCACACATGCAATGACACTGGTGGATCCATAGGTGGATTGTGAAAAGAACACACATGCAATGACACTGGTGGATCCATATGTCGTATGTGAAAAGAACACATATGCAATGACTCAGGTTGTTGTTGTTAGTAGCAAGAACGCATATGCAATAACACTGGTGGATCCATAGGTGGATTGTGAAAAGAGCACACATGCAATGACACTGGTGGATCCATATGTGGTATGTGAAAAGAACACACATGCAATGACTCTGGTTGTTGTTAGTAAAAAGAGCACACATGCAATGACACTGGTGGATCCATATGTGGTATGTGAAAAGAACACACATGCAATGACTCTGGTTGTTGTTAGTAAAAAGAACACACATGCAATGACACTGGTGGATCCATGTGTGGTCTCTGAAGAGAACACACATTTCAATGACACTGGTGGATCCATATGTGGTATGTGAAAAGAACACACATGCAATGACACTGGTGGATCCATATGTGGTATGTGAAAAGAACACACATGCAATGACTCCAGTTGTTGTTAGTAAAAAGAACACACATGCAATGACACTGGTGGATCCATAGGTGGATTGTGAAAAGAGCACACATGCAATGACACTGGTGGATCCATATGTGGTATGTGAAAAGAACACACATGCAATGGCTACAATTGTTGTTAGTAAAAAGAACACACATGAAATGACACTGGTGGATCCATATGTGGTATGTGAAAAGAACACACATTTCAATGACTCTGGTTGTTGTGAGTAACAAGAACACACATGCAATAACACTGGTGGATCCATGTGTGGTCTCTGAAGAGAACACACATGCAATGACACTGGTTGTTGTTAGCAAAAAGAGCACACATGCAATGACACTGGTGGATCCAGGTGTGGTATGTGAAAAGAACACACATTTCAATGACTCTGGTTGTTGTTAGTAAAAACAACACACATGCAATGACATTGGTGGATCATGTGTGGTCTCTGAAGAGAACACACATGCAATGACTCTGGTTGTTGTTAGTAAAAAGAGCACACATGCAATGACACTGGTGGATCCATAGGTGGATTGTTAAAAGAACACACATGCAATGACACTGGTGGATCCATATGTGGTATGTGAAAAGAACACATATGCAATGACTCTGGTTGTTGTTAGTAACAAGAACACATATGCAATAACACTGGTGGATCCATAGGTGGATTGTGAAAAGAGCACACATGCAATGACACTGGTGGATCCATATGTGGTATGTGAAAAGAATAGTCATGAAATAACTCCAGTTGTTGTTGCTAAAAATAACACACATGCAATGACACTGGTGGATCCATAGGTGGATTGTGAAAAGAAGACACATGCAATGACACTGGTGGATCCATATGTGGTATGTGAAAAGAACACACATGCAATGACTCTGGTTGTTGTTAGTAACAAGAACACACATGCAATAACACTGGTGGATCCATGTGTGCTCTCTCAAGAGAACACACATTTCAATGGCACTGGTGGATCCATATGTGGTATGTGAAAAGAACACACATGAAATGACTCTAGTTGTTGTTAGTAAAAAAAGCACACATGCAATAACACTGGTGGATCCATAGGTGGATGTGAAAAGAACACACATGCAATGACACTAGTGGATCCATGTGTGGTCTCAGAAAAGAACACACATTTCAATGACTCTGGTTGTTGTTAGTAAAAAGAACACACATGCAATGACACTGGTGTATCCATGTGTGGTCTTTGAAGAGAACACACATGCAGTGACTCTGGTTGTTGTTAGTAAAAGAGCACACATGCAATGACACTGGTGGATCCATAGGTGGATTGTGAAAAGAACACACATGCAATGACACTGGTGGATCCATATGTGGTATGTGAAAAGAACACATGAAAGGAGGCTGGATGTTGTTAGTAACAAGAACATACATGCAACAACACTGGTGGATCCATGTGTGGTCTCTAAAGAGAGCACACATTTCAATGAGACTGGTGGATCCATATGTGGTATGTGAAAAGAAAACACATGAAATGACTCTGGTTGTTGTTAGTAAAAAAAGCACACATGCAATGAAACTGGTGGATCCATAGGTGGATTGTGAAAAGAACACACATGCAATGACATTGGTTGTTGTTAGTAAAAATAACACACATGCAATGACACTAGTGGATCCATGTGTGGTCTCTAAAGAGAACACACATTTCAATGACTCTGGTTGTTGTTAGTAAAAAGAACACACATGCAATGACACTGGTGGATCCATGTGTGGTCTCTGAAGAGAACACACATGCAATGGCTCTGGTTGTTGTTAGTAAAAAGAACACACATGAAATGACACTGGTGGATCCATATGTGGTATGTGAAAAGAACACACATTTCAATGACTCTGGTTGTTGTGAGTAACAAGAACACATATGCAATAACACTGGTGGATCCATGTGTGGTCTCTGAAGAGAACACACATGCAATGACACTGGTTGTTGTTAGCAAAAAGAGCACACATGCAATGACACTGGTGGATCCAGGTGTTGTATGTGAAAAGAACACACATTTCAATGACTCTGGTTGTTGTTAGTAAAAACAACACACATGCAATGACATTGGTGGATCATGTGTGGTCTTTGAAGAGAACACACATGCAATGACTCTGGTTGTTGTTAGTAAAAAGAGCACACATGCAATGACACTGGTGGATCCATATGTGGTATGTGAAAAGAACACATATGCAATGACTCTGGTGGATCCATATGTGGTATGTGAAAAGAACACATATGCAATGACTCTGGTTGTTGTTAGTAACAAGAACACATATGCAATAACACTGGTGGATCCATAGGTGGATTGTGAAAAGAGCACACATGCAATGACACTGGTGGATCCATATGTGGTATGTGAAAAGAATAGTCATGAAATAACTCCAGTTGTTGTTGCTAAAACTAACACACATGCAATGACACTGGTGGATCCATAGGTGGATTGTGAAAAGAAGACACATGCAATGACACTGGTGGATCCATATGTGGTATGTGAAAAGAACACACATGCAATGACTCTGGTTGTTGTTAGTAACAAGAACACACATGCAATAACACTGGTGGATCCATGTGTGCTCTCTCAAGAGAACACACATTTCAATGGCACTGGTGGATCCATATGTGGTATGTGAAAAGAACACACATGAAATGACTCTAGTTGTTGTTAGTAAAAAAAGCACACATGCAATAACACTGGTGGATCCATAGGTGGATGTGAAAAGAACACACATGCAATGACACTGGTTGTTGTTAGTAAAAAGAACACACATGCAATGACACTAGTGGATCCATGTGTGGTCTCAGAAAAGAACACACATTTCAATGACTCTGGTTGTTGTTAGTAAAAAGAACACACATGCAATGACACTGGTGTATCCATGTGTGGTCTCTGAAGAGAACACACATGCAGTGACTCTGGTTGTTGTTAGTAAAAAGAGCACACATGCAATGACACTTGTGGATCCATAGGTGGATTGTGAAAAGAACACACATGCAATGACACTGGTGGATCCATATGTGGTATGTGAAAAGAACACATGAAATGACTTTGGTTGTTGTTAGTAACAAGAACATACATGCAACAAAACTGGTGGATCCATGTGTGGTCTCTAAAGAGAGCACACATTTCAATGAGACTGGTGGATCCATATGTGGTATGTGAAAAGAAAACACAGGAAATGACTCTGGTTGTTGTTAGTAAAAAAAGCACACATGCAATGAAACTGGTGGATCCATAGGTGGATTGTGAAAAGAACACACATGCAATGACACTGGTTGTTGTTAGTAAAAAGAACACACATGCAATGACACTAGTGGATCCATGTGTGGTCTCTAAAGAACACACATTTCAATGACTGGTTGTTGTTAGTAAAAAGAACACACATGCAATGACACTGGTGGATCCATGTGTGGTCTCTGAAGAGAACACACATGCAATGGCTCTGGTTGTTGTTAGTAAAAAGAACACACATGAAATGACACTGGTGGATCCATATGTGGTATGTGAAAAGAACACACATTTCAATGACTCTGGTTGTTGTGAGTAACAAGAACACACATGCAATAACACTGTTGGATCCATGTGTGTTATCTGAAGATAACACACATGCAATGACACTGGTTATTGTTAGCAAAAAGAGCACACATGCAATGACACTGGTGGATCCATGTGTGGTATGTGAAAAGAACACACATTTCAATGACTCTGGTTGTTGTTAGTAAAAACAACACACATGCAATGACATTGGTGGATCATGTGTGGTCTCTGAAGAGAACACACATGCAATGACTCTGGTTGTTGTTAGTAAAAAGAGCACACATGCAATGACACTGGTGGATCCATAGGTGGATTGTTAAAAGAACACACATGCAATGACACTGGTGGATCCATATGTGGTATGTGAAAAGAACACATATGCAATGACTCTGGTTGTTGTTAGTAACAAGAACACATATGCAATAACACTGGTGGATCCATAGGTGGATTGTGAAAAGAGCACACATGCAATGACACTGGTGGATCCATATGTGGTATGTGAAAAGAATAGTCATGAAATAACTCAAGTTGTTGTTGCTAAAAATAACACACATGCAATGACACTGGTGGATCCATAGGTGGATTGTGAAAAGAAGAGACATGCAATGACACTGGTGGATCCATATGTGGTATGTGAAAAGAACACACATGCAATGACTCTGGTTGTTATTAACAAGAACACACATGCAATAACACTGGTGGATCCATGTGTGCTCTCTCAAGAGAACACACATTTCAATGGCACTGGTGGATCCATATGTGGTATGTGAAAAGAACACACATGAAATGACTCTAGTTGTTGTTAGTAAAAAAAGCAAACATGCAAAAAACACTGGTGGATCCATAGGTGGATGTGAAAAGAACACACATGCAATGACACTGGTTGTTATTAGTAAAAAGAACACACATGCAATGACACTAGTGGATCCATGTGTGGTCTCAGAAAAGAACACACATTTCAATGACTCTGGTTGTTGTTAGTAAAATAACACACATGCAATGACACTGGTGTATCCATGTGTGGTCTCTGAAGAGAACACACATGCAGTGACTCTGGTTGTTGTTAGTAAAAAGAGCACACATGCAATGACACTTGTGGATCCATAGGTGGATTGTGAAAAGAACACACATGCAATGACACTGGTGGATCCATATGTGGTATGTGAAAAGAACACATGAAATGACTTTGGTTGTTGTTAGTAATAAGAACATACATGCAACAACACTGGCGGATCCATGTGTGGTCTCTAAAGAGAGCACACATTTCAATGAGACTGGTGGATCCATATGTGGTATGTGAAAAGAAAACACAGGAAATGACTCTGGTTGTTGTTAGTAAAAAAAGCACACATGCAATGAAACTGGTGGATCCATAGGTGGATTGTGAAAAGAACACACATGCAATGACACTGGTTGTTGTTAGTAAAAAGAACACACATGCAATGACACTAGTGGATCCATGTGTGGTCTCTAAAGAGAACACACATTTCAATGACTCTGGTTGTTGTTAGTAAAAAGAACACACATGCAATGACACTGGTGGATCCATGTGTGGTCTCTGAAGAGAACACACATGCAATGGCTCTGGTTGTTGTTAGTAAAAAGAACACACATGAAATGACACTGGTGGATCCATATGTGGTATGTGAAAAGAACACACATTTCAATGACTCTGGTTGTTGTGAGTAACAAGAACACACATGCAATAACACTGGTGGATCCATGTGTGGTCTCTGAAGAGAACACACATGCAATGACACTGGTTATTGTTAGCAAAAAGAGCACACATGCAATGACACTGGTGGATCCAGGTGTGGTATGTGAAAAGAACACACATTTCAATGACTCTGGTTGTTGTTAGTAAAAACAACACACATGCAATGACATTGGTGGATCATGTGTGGTCTCTAAAGAGAACACACATGCAATGACTTTGGTTGTTGTTAGTAAAAAGAGCACACATGCAATGACACTGGTGGATCCATAGGTGGATTGTTAAAAGAACACACATGCAATGACACTGGTGGATCCATATGTGGTATGTGAAAAGAACACATATGCAATGACTCTAGTTGTTGTTAGTAACAAGAACACATATGCAATAACACTGGTGGATCCATAGGTGGATTGTGAAAAGAGCACACATGCAATGACACTGGTGGATCCATATGTGGTACGTGAAAAAATAGTCATGAAATAACTCTAGTTGTTGTTGCTAAAAATAACACACATGCAATGACACTGGTGGATCCATAGGTGGATTGTGAAAAGAAGACACATGCAATGACACTGGTGGATCCATATGTGGTATGTGAAAAGAACACACATGCAATGACTCTGGTTGTTGTTAGTAACAAGAACACACATGCAATAACACTGGTGGATCCATGTGTGCTCTCTCAAGAGAACACACATTTCAATGGCACTGGTGGATCCATATGTGGTATGTGAAAAGAACACACATGAAATGACTCTAGTTGTTGTTAGTAAAAAAAGCACACATGCAAAAAACACTGGTGGATCCATAGGTGGATGTGAAAAGAACACACATGCAATGACACTGGTTGTTATTAGTAAAAAGAACACACATGCAATGACACTAGTGGATCCATGTGTGGTCTCAGAAAAGAACACACATTTCAATGACTCTGGTTGTTGTTAGTAAAAAGAACACACATGCAATGACACTGGTGTATCCATGTGTGGTCTTTGAAGAGAACACACATGCAGTGACTCTGGTTGTTGTTAGTAAAAAGAGCACACATGCAATGACACTTGTGGATCCATAGGTGGATTGTGAAAAGAACACACATGCAATGGCACTGGTGGATCCATATGTGGTATGTGAAAAGAACACATGAAATGACTCTGGTTGTTGTTAGTAACAAGAACATACATGCAACAACACTGGTGGATCCATGTGTGGTCTCTAAAGAGAGCACACTTTTCAATGAGACTGGTGGATCCATATGTGGTATGTGAAAGGAAAACACAGGAAATGACTCTGGTTGTTGTTAGTAAAAAAAGCACACATGCAATGAAACTGGTGGATCCATAGGTGGATTGTGAAAAGAACACACATGCAATGACACTGGTTGTTGTTAGTAAAAAGAACACACATGCAATGACACTAGTGGATCCATGTGTGGTCTCTAAAGAGAACACACATTTCAATGACTCTGGTTGTTGTTAGTAAAAGAACACACATGCAATGACACTGGTGGATCCATGTGTGGTCTCTGAAGAGAACACACATGCAATGGCTCTAGTTGTTTTTAGTAAAAAGAACACACATGAAATGACACTGGTGGATCCATATGTGGTATGTGAAAAGAACACACATTTCAATGACTCTGGTTGTTGTGAGTAACAAGAACACATGCAACAACACTGGTGGATCCATGTGTGGTCTCTGAAGAGAACACACATGCAATGACACTGGTTATTGTTAGTCCAAAGAACACACATGCAATGACACTGGTGGATCCAGGTGTGGTATGTGAAAAGAACACACATTTCAATGACTCTGGTTGTTGTTAGTAAAAACAACACACATGCAATGACATTGGTGGATCATGTGTGGTCTCTGAAGAGAACACACATGCAATGAATCAGGTTGTAGTTATAAAAATGAGCACACATGCAATGACACTGGTGGATCCATAGGTGGATTGTTAAAAGAACACACATGCAATGACACTGGTGGATCCATATGTGGTATGTGAAAAGAACACATATGCAATGACTCTGGTTGTTGTTAGTAACAAGAACACATATGCAATAACACTGGTGGATCCATAGGTGGATTGTGAAAAGAGCACACATGCAATGACACTGGTGGATCCATATGTGGTATGTGAAAAGAATAGTCATGAAATAACTCCAGTTGTTGTTGCTAAAAATAACACACATGCAATGACACTGGTGGATCCATAGGTGGATTGTGAAAAGAAGACACATGCAATGACACTGGTGGATCCATATGTGGTATGTGAAAAGAACACACATGCAATGACTCTGGTTGTTGTTAGTAACAAGAACACACATGCAATAACACTGGTGGATCCATGTGTGCTCTCTCAAGAGAACACACATTTCAATGGCACTGGTGGATCCATATGTGGTATGTGAAAAGAACACACATGAAATGACTCTAGTTGTTGTTAGTAAAAAAAGCACACATGCAATAACACTGGTGGATCCATAGGTGGATGTGAAAAGAACACACATGCAATGACACTGGTTGTTGTTAGTTAAAAGAACACACATGCAATGACACTAGTGGATCCATGTGTGGTCTCAGAAAAGAACACACATTTCAATGACTCTGGTTGTTGTTAGTAAAAAGAACACACATGCAATGACACTGGTGTATCCATGTGTGGTCTTTGAAGAGAACACACATGCAGTGACTCTGGTTGTTGTTAGTAAAAAGAGCACACATGCAATGACACTTGTGGATCCATAGGTGGATTGTGAAAAGAACACACATGCAATGACACTGGTGGATCCATATGTGGTATGTGAAAAGAACACATGAAATGACTCTGGTTGTTGTTAGTAACAAGAACATACATGCAACAACACTGGTGGATCCATGTGTGGTCTCTAAAGAGAGCACACATTTCAATGAGACTGGTGGATCCATATGTGGTATGTGAAAAGAAAACACATGAAATGACTCTGGTTGTTGTTAGTAAAAAAAGCACACATGCAATGAAACTGGTGGATCCATAGGTGGATTGTGAAAAGAACACACATGCAATGACACTGGTTGTTGTTAGTAAAAAGAACACACATGCAATGACACTAGTGGATCCATGTGTGGTCTCTAAAGAGAACACACATTTCAATGACTCTGGTTGTTGTTAGTAAAAAGAACACACATGCAATGACACTGGTGGATCCATGTGTGGTCTCTGAAGAGAACACACATGCAATGGCTCTAGTTGTTGTTAGTAAAAAGAACACACATGAAATGACACTGGTGGATCCATATGTGGTATGTGAAAAGAACACACATTTCAATGACTCTGGTTGTTGTGAGTAACAAGAACACACATGCAATAACACTGGTGGATCCATGTGTGGTCTCTGAAGAGAACACACATGCAATGACACTGGTTATTGTTAGCAAAAAGAGCACACATGCAATGACACTGGTGGATCCAGGTGTGGTATGTGAAAAGAACACACATTTCAATGACTCTGGTTGTTGTTAGTAAAAACAACACACATGCAATGACATTGGTGGATCATGTGTGGTCTCTGAAGAGAACACACATGCAATGACTCTGGTTGTTGTTAGTAAAAAGAGCACACATGCAATGACACTGGTGGATCCATAGGTGGATTGTTAAAAGAACACACATGCAATGACACTGGTGGATCCATATGTGGTATGTGAAAAGAACACATATGCAATGACTCTGGTTGTTGTTAGTAACAAGAACACATATGCAATAACACTGGTGGATCCATAGGTGGATTGTGAAAAGAGCACACATGCAATGACACTGGTGGATCCATATGTGGTATGTGAAAAGAATAGTCATGAAATAACTCCAGTTGTTGTTGCTAAAACTAACACACATGCAATGACACTGGTGGATCCATAGGTGGATTGTGAAAAGAAGACACATGCAATGACACTGGTGGATCCATATGTGGTATGTGAAAAGAACACACATGCAATGACTCTGGTTGTTAGTAACAAGAACACACATGCAATAACACTGGTGGATCCATGTGTGCTCTCTCAAGAGAACACACATTTCAATGGCACTGGTGGATCCATATGTGGTATGTGAAAAGAACACACATGAAATGACTCTAGTTGTTGTTAGTAAAAAAAGCACACATGCAATAACACTGGTGGATCCATAGGTGGATGTGAAAAGAACACACATGCAATGACACTGGTTGTTGTTAGTAAAAAGAACACACATGCAATGACACTAGTGGATCCATGTGTGGTCTCAGAAAAGAACACACATTTCAATGACTCTGGTTGTTGTTAGTAAAAAGAACACACATGCAATGACACTGGTGTATCCATGTGTGGTCTTTGAAGAGAACACACATGCAGTGACTCTGGTTGTTGTTAGTAAAAAGAGCACACATGCAATGACACTTGTGGATCCATAGGTGGATTGTGAAAAGAACACACATGCAATGACACTGGTGGATCCATATGTGGTATGTGAAAAGAACACATGAAATGACTCTGGTTGTTGTTAGTAACAAGAACATACATGCAACAACACTGGTGGATCCATGTGTGGTCTCTAAAGAGAGCACACATTTCAATGAGACTGGTGGATCCATATGTGGTATGTGAAAAGAAAACACAGGAAATGACTCTGGTTGTTGTTAGTAAAAAAAGCACACATGCAATGAAACTGGTGGATCCATAGGTGGATTGTGAAAAGAACACACATGCAATGACACTGGTTGTTGTTAGTAAAAAGAACACACATGCAATGACACTAGTGGATCCATGTGTGGTCTCTAAAGAGAACACACATTTCAATGACTCTGGTTGTTGTTAGTAAAAAGAACACACATGCAATGACACTGGTGGATCCATGTGTGGTCTCTGAAGAGAACACACATGCAATGGCTCTAGTTGTTGTTAGTAAAAAGAACACACATGAAATGACACTGGTGGATCCATATGTGGTATGTGAAAAGAACACACATTTCAATGACTCTGGTTGTTGTGAGTAACAAGAACACACATGCAATAACACTGGTGGATCCATGTGTGGTCTCTGAAGAGAACACACATGCAATGACACTGGTTATTGTTAGCAAAAAGAGCACACATGCAATGACACTGGTGGATCCAGGTGTGGTATGTGAAAAGAACACACATTTCAATGACTCTGGTTGTTGTTAGTAAAAACAACACACATGCAATGACATTGGTGGATCATGTGTGGTCTCTGAAGAGAACACACATGCAATGACTCTGGTTGTTGTTAGTAAAAAGAGCACACATGCAATGACACTGGTGGATCCATAGGTGGATTGTTAAAAGAACACACATGCAATGACACTGGTGGATCCATATGTGGTATGTGAAAAGAACACATATGCTATGACTCTGGTTGTTGTTAGTAACAAGAACACATATGCAATAACACTGGTGGATCCATAGGTGGATTGTGAAAAGAGCACACATGCAATGACACTGGTGGATCCATATGTGGTATGTGAAAAGAATAGTCATGAAATAACTCCAGTTGTTGTTGCTAAAAATAACACACATGCAATGACACTGGTGGATCCATAGGTGGATTGTGAAAAGAAGACACATGCAATGACACTGGTGGATCCATATGTGGTATGTGAAAAGAACACACATGCAATGACTCTGGTTGTTGTTAGTAACAAGAACACACATGCAATAACACTGGTGGATCCATGTGTGCTCTCTCAAGAGAACACACATTTCAATGGCACTGGTGGATCCATATGTGGTATGTGAAAAGAACACACATGAAATGACTCTAGTTGTTGTTAGTAAAAAAGCACACATGCAATAACACTGGTGGATCCATAGGTGGATGTGAAAAGAACACACATGCAATGACACTGGTTGTTGTTAGTAAAAAGAACACACATGCAATGACACTAGTGGATCCATGTGTGGTCTCAAAAAAGAACACACATTTCAATGACTCTGGTTGTTGTTAGTAAAAAGAACACACATGCAATGACACTGGTGTATCCATGTGTGGTCTCTGAAGAGAACACACATGCAGTGACTCTGGTTGTTGTTAGTAAAAAGAGCACACATGCAATGACACTTGTGGATCCATAGGTGGATTGTGAAAAGAACACACATGCAATGACACTGGTGGATCCATATGTGGTATGTGAAAAGAACACATGAAATGACTTTGGTTGTTGTTAGTAATAAGAACATACATGCAACAACACTGGCGGATCCATGTGTGGTCTCTAAAGAGAGCACACATTTCAATGAGACTGGTGGATCCATATGTGGTACGTGAAAAAAACACGGAAATGACTCGGTTGTTGTTAGTAAAAATAGCACACATGCTATGAAACTGGTGGATCCATAGGTGGATTGTGAAAAGAACACACATGCAATGACACTGGTTGTTGTTAGTAAAAATAACACACATGCAATGACACTAGTGGATCCATGTGTGGTCTCTAAAGAGAACACACATTTCAATGACTCTAGTTGTTGTTAGTAAAAAGAACACACATGCAATGACACTGGTGGATCCATGTGTGGTCTCTGAAGAGAACACACATGCAATGGCTCTGGTTGTTGTTAGTAAAAAGAACACACATGAAATGACACTGGTGGATCCATATGTGGTATGTGAAAAGAACACACATTTCAATGACTCTGGTTGTTGTGAGTAACAAGAACACACATGCAATAACACTGGTGGATCCATGTGTGGTCTCTGAAGAGAACACACATGCAATGACACTGGTTATTGTTAGCAAAAAGAGCACACATGCAATGACACTGGTGGATCCAGGTGTGGTATGTGAAAAGAACACACATTTCAATGACTCTGGTTGTTGTTAGTAAAAACAACACACATGCAATGACATTGGTGGATCATGTGTGGTCTCTGAAGAGAACACACATGCAATGACTCTGGTTGTTGTTAGTAAAAAGAGCACACATGCAATGACACTGGTGGATCCATAGGTGGATTGTTAAAAGAACACACATGCAATGACACTGGTGGATCCATATGTGGTATGTGAAAAGAACACATATGCAATGACTCTGGTTGTTGTTAGTAACAAGAACACATATGCAATAACACTGGTGGATCCATAGGTGGATTGTTAAAAGAGCACACATGCAATGACACTGGTGGATCCATATGTGGTATGTGAAAAGAATAGTCATGAAATAACTCCAGTTGTTGTTGCTAAAAATAACACACATGCAATGACACTGGTGGATCCATAGGTGGATTGTGAAAAGAAGACACATGCAATGACACTGGTGGATCCATATGTGGTATGTGAAAAGAACACACATGCAATGACTCTGGTTGTTGTTAGTAACAAGAACACACATGCAATAACACTGGTGGATCCATGTGTGCTCTCTCTAGAGAACACACATTTCAATGGCACTGGTGGATCCATATGTGGTATGTGAAAAGAACACACATGAAATGACTCTAGTTGTTGTTAGTAAAAAAACACACATGCAATAACACTGGTGGATCCATAGGTGGATGTGAAAAGAACACACATGCAATGACACTGGTTGTTGTTAGTAAAAAGAACACACATGCAATGACACTAGTGGATCCATGTGTGGTCTCAAAAAAGAACACACATTTCAATGACTCTGGTTGTTGTTAGTAAAAAGAACACACATGCAATGACACTGGTGTATCCATGTGTGGTCTCTGAAGAGAACACACATGCAGTGACTCTGGTTGTTGTTAGTAAAAAGAGCACACATGCAATGACACTTGTGGATCCATAGGTGGATTGTGAAAAGAACACACATGCAATGACACTGGTGGATCCATATGTGGTATGTGAAAAGAACACATGAATTGACTCTGGTTGTTGTTAGTAATAAGAACATACATGCAACAACACTGGCGGATCCATGTGTGGTCTCTAAAGAGAGCACACATTTCAATGAGACTGGTGGATCCATATGTGGTATGTGAAAAGAAAACACATGAAATGACTCTGGTTGTTGTTAGTAAAAAAAGCACACATGCAATGAAACTGGTGGATCCATAGGTGGATTGTGAAAAGAACACACATGCAATGACACTGGTTGTTGTTAGTAAAAAGAACACACATGCAATGACACTAGTGGATCCATGTGTGGTCTCTAAAGAGAACACACATGCAATGGCTCTGGTTGTTGTTAGTAAAAAGAACACACATGAAATGACACTGGTGGATCCATATGTGGTATGTGAAAAGAACACACATTTCAATGACTCTGGTTGTTGTGAGTAACAAGAACACACATGCAATAACACTGGTGGATCCATGTGTGGTCTGAAGAGAACACACATGCAATGACACTGGTTATTGTGAGCAAACAGATCACCCATTCACTGAAACTGGTGGATCCAGTGGTGGTATGTGAAAAGAACACACATTTCAATGACTCTGGTTGTTGTTAGTAAAAACAACACACATGCAATGACATTGGTGGATCATGTGTGGTCTCTGAAGAGAACACACATGCAATGACTCTGGTTGTTGTTAGTAAAAAGAGCACACATGCAATGACACTGGTGGATCCATAGGTGGATTGTTAAAAGAACACACATGCAATGACACTGGTGGATCCATATGTGGTATGTGAAAAGAACACATATGCTATGACTCTGGTTGTTGTTAGTAACAAGAACACATATGCAATAACACTGGTGGATCCATAGGTGGATTGTGAAAAGAGCACACATGCAATGACACTGGTGGATCCATATGTGGTATGTGAAAAGAATAGTCATGAAATAACTCAGTTGTTGTTGCTAAAATAACACACATGCAATGACACTGGTGGATCCATAGGTGGATTGTGAAAAGAAGACACATGCAATGACACTGGTGGATCCATATGTGGTATGTGAAAAGAACACACATGCAATGACTCTGGTTGTTGTTAGTAACAAGAACACACATGCAATAACATAGGTGGATCCATGTGTGCTCTCTCAAGAGAACACACATTTCAATGGCACTGGTGGATCCATATGTGGTATGTGAAAAGAACACACATGAAATGACTCTAGTTGTTGTTAGTAAAAAAACACACATGCAATAACACTGGTGGATCCATAGGTGGATGTGAAAAGAACACACATGCAATGACACTGGTTGTTGTTAGTAAAAAGAACACACATGCAATGACACTAGTGGATCCATGTGTGGTCTCAAAAAAGAACACACATTTCAATGACTCTGGTTGTTGTTAGTAAAAAGAACACACATGCAATGACACTGGTGTATCCATGTGTGGTCTCTGAAGAGAACACACATGCAGTGACTCTGGTTGTTGTTAGTAAAAAGAGCACACATGGAATGACACTTGTGGATCCATAGGTGGATTGTGAAAAGAACACACATGCAATGACACTGGTGGATCCATATGTGGTATGTGAAAAGAACACATGAATTGACTCTTGTTGTTGTTAGTAATAAGAACATACATGCAACAACACTGGCGGATCCATGTGTGGTCTCTAAGGAGAGCACACATTTCAATGAGACTGGTGGATCCATATGTGGTACGTGAAAAGAAAACACAGGAAATGACTCTGGTTGTTGTTAGTAAAAAAAGCACACATGCAATGAAACTGGTGGATCCATAGGTGGATTGTGAAAAGAACACACATGCAATGACACTGGTTGTTGTTAGTAAAAAGAACACACATGCAATGACACTAGTGGATCCATGTGTGGTCTCTAAAGAGAACACACATTTCAATGACTCTGGTTGTTGTTAGTAAAAAGAACACACATGCAATGACACTAGTGGATCCATGTGTGGTCTCTGAAGAGAACACACATGCAATGGCTCTAGTTGTTGTTAGTAAAAAGAACACACATGAAATGACACTGGTGGATCCATATGTGGTATGTGAAAAGAACACACATTTCAATGACTCTGGTTGTTGTGAGTAACAAGAACACACATGCAATAACACTGGTGGATCCATGTGTGGTCTCTGAAGAGAACACACATGCAATGACACTGGTTATTGTTAGCAAAAAGAGCACACATGCAATGACACTGGTGGATCATGTGTGGTCTCTGAAGAGAACACACATGCAATGACTCTGGTTGTTGTTAGTAAAAAGAGCACACATGCAATGACACTGGTGGATCCATAGGTGGATTGTTAAAGGAACACACATGCAATGACACTGGTGGATCCATATGTGGTATGTGAAAAGAACACATATGCAATGACTCTGGTTGTTGTTAGTAACAAGAACACATATGCAATAACACTGGTGGATCCATAGGTGGATTGTGAAAAGAGCACACATGCAATGACACTGGTGGATCCATATGTGGTATGTGAAAAGAATAGTCATGAAATAACTCCAGTTGTTGTTGCTAAAAATAACACACATGCAATGACACTGGTGGATCCATAGGTGGATTGTGAAAAGAAGACACATGCAATGACACTGGTGGATCCATATTTGGTATGTGAAAAGAACACACATGCAATGACTCTGGTTGTTGTTAGTAACAAGAACACACATGCAATAACACTGGTGGATCCATGTGTGCTCTCTAAAGAGAACACACATTTCAATGGCACTGGTGGATCCATATGTGGTATGTGAAAAGAACACACATGAAATGACTCTAGTTGTTGTTAGTAAAAAAAGCACACATGCAATAACACTGGTGGATCCATAGGTGGATGTGAAAAGAACACACATGCAATGACACTGGTTGTTGTTAGTAAAAAGAACACACATGCAATGACACTCGTGGATCCATGTGTGGTCTCAAAAAAGAACACACATTTCAATGACTCTGGTTGTTGTTAGTAAAAAGAACACACATGCAATGACACTGGTGTATCCATGTGTGGTCTCTGAAGAGAACACACATGCAGTGACTCTGGTTGTTGTTAGTAAAAAGAGCACACATGGAATGACACTTGTGGATCCATAGGTGGATTGTGAAAAGAACACACATGCAATGACACTGGTGGATCCATATGTGGTATGTGAAAAGAACACATGAATTGACTCTTGTTGTTGTTAGTAATAAGAACATACATGCAACAACACTGGCGGATCCATGTGTGGTCTCTAAGGAGAGCACACATTTCAATGAGACTGGTGGATCCATATGTGGTACGTGAAAAGAAAACACAGGAAATGACTCTGGTTGTTGTTAGTAAAAAAAGCACACATGCAATGAAACTGGTGGATCCATAGGTGGATTGTGAAAAGAACACACATGCAATGACACTGGTTGTTGTTAGTAAAAAGAACACACATGCAATGACACTAGTGGATCCATGTGTGGTCTCTAAAGAGAACACACATTTCAATGACTCTGGTTGTTGTTAGTAAAAATAACACACATGCAATGACACTAGTGGATCCATGTGTGGTCTCTGAAGAGAACACACATGCAATGGCTCTGGTTGTTGTTAGTAAAAAGAACACACATGAAATGACACTGGTGGATCCATATGTGGTATGTGAAAAGAACACACATTTCAATGACTCTGGTTGTTGTGAGTAACAAGAACACACATGCAATAACACTGGTGGATCCATGTGTGGTCTCTGAAGAGAACACACATGCAATGACACTGGTTATTGTTAGCAAAAAGAGCACACATGCAATGACACTGGTGGATCCAGGTGTGGTATGTGAAAAGAACACACATTTCAATGACTCTGGTTGTTGTTAGTAAAAACAACACACATGCAATGACATTGGTGGATCATGTGTGGTCTCTGAAGAGAACACACATGCAATGACTCTGGTTGTTGTTAGTAAAAAGAGCACACATGCAATGACACTGGTGGATCCATAGGTGGATTGTTAAAAGAACACACATGCAATGACACTGGTGGATCCATATGTGGTATGTGAAAAGAACACATATGCAATGAATCTAGTTGTTGTTAGTAACAAGAACACATATGCAATAACACTGGTGGATCCATAGGTGGATTGTGAAAAGAGCACACATGCAATGACACTGGTGGATCCATATGTGGTATGTGAAAAGAATAGTCATGAAATAACTCTAGTTGTTGTTGCTAAAAATAACACACATGCAATGACACTGGTGGATCCATAGGTGGATTGTGAAAGAAGACACATGCAATGAAACGGGTGGATCCAGTTGTGGTATGTGAAAAGAACACACATGCAATGACTGGTTGTTGTTAGTAACAAGAACACACATGCAATAACACTGGTGGATCCATGTGTGCTCTCTCAAGAGAACACACATTTCAATGGCACTGGTGGATCCATATGTGGTATGTGAAAAGAACACACATGAAATGACTCTAGTTGTTGTTAGTAAAAAAAGCACACATGCAATAACACTGGTGGATCCATAGGTGGATGTGAAAAGAACACACATGCAATGACACTAGTTGTTGTTAGTAAAAAGAAAATACATGCAATGACACTAGTGGATCCATCTGTGGTCTCTAAAGAGAACACACATTTCAATGACTCTGGTTGTTGTTAGTAAAAAGAACACACATGCAATGACACTGGTGTATCCATGTGTGGTCTCTGAAGAGAACACACATGCAGTGACTCTGGTTGTTGTTAGTAAAAAGAGCACACATGCAATGACACTGGTGGATCCATAGGTGGATTGTGAAAAGAACACACATGCAATGACACTGGTGGATCCATATGTGGTATGTGAAAAGAACACATGAAATGACTCTGGTTGTTGTTAGTAATAAGAACATACATGCAACAACACTGGCGGATCCATGTGTGGTCTCTAAAGAGAGCACACATTTCAATGAGACTGGTGGATCCATATGTGGTACGTGAAAAGAAAACATGAAATGACTCGTTGTTGTTAGTAAAAAAAGCACACATGCAATGAAACTGGTGGATCCATAGGTGGATTGTGAAAAGAACACACATGCAATGACACTGGTTGTTGTTAGTAAAAAGAACACACATGCAATGACACTAGTGGATCCATGTGTGGTCTCTAAAGAGAACACACATTTCAATGACTCTGGTTGTTGTTAGTAAAATAACACACATGCAATGACACTGGTGGATCCATGTGTGGTCTCTGAAGAGAACACACATGCAATGGCTCTGGTTGTTGTTAGTAAAAAGAACACACATGAAATGACACTGGTGGATCCATATGTGGTATGTGAAAAGAACACACATTTCAATGACTCTGGTTGTTGTGAGTAACAAGAACACACATGCAATAACACTGGTGGATCCATGTGTGGTCTCTGAAGAGAACACACATGCAATGACACTGGTTGTTGTTAGCAAAACGAGCACACATGCAATGACACTGGTGGATCCATATGTGGTATGTGAAAAGAACAAACATTTCAATGACTCTGGTTATTGTTAGTAAAAACAACACACATGCAATGACATTGGTGGATCATGTGTGGTATCTGAAGAGAACACGCATGCAATGACTCTGGTTGTTGTTAGTAAAAAGAGCACACATGCAATAAGACTGGTGGATCCATAGGTGGATTGTTAAAAGAACACACATGCAATGACACTGGTGGATCCATATGTCGTATGTGAAAAGAACACACATGCAATGACTCTGGTTATTGTTAGTAACAAGAACACACATGCAATAACACATGTGGATCCATGTGTGGTCTCTAAAGAGAACACACATTTCAATGAGACTGGTGGATCCATATGTGGTATGTGAAAAGAACACACATGAAATGACTCTGGTTGTTGTTAATAAAAAATGCACATTTGCAATGACACTGGTGGATCCATAGGTGGATTCTGAAAATAACACACATGCAATGACACTGGTTGTTGTTTGTAAAAAGAACACACATGCAATGACACTGGTGGATCCATGCGTTGTCTCTAAAGAGAACACACATTTCAATGACTCTGGTTGTTGTTAGTAAAAAGAACACACATGCAATGACACTGGTGGATCCATGTGTGGTCTCTGAAGAGAACACACATGCATGACTCTAGTTGTTGTTAGTAAAAAGAACACACATGCAATGACACCGGTGGATCCATATGTGGTATGTGAAAAGAACACACATTTCAATGACTCTGGTTGTTGTTAGGAAAAAGAACACACATGCAATGACACTGGTGGATCCATGTGTGGTCTCTGAAGAGAACACACATGCAATGACTCTGGTTGTTGTTAGTAAAAAGAGCACACATGCAATGACACTGGTGGATCCATATCTGGTATGTGAAAAGAACATACATGCAACGACTCTGGTTGTTGTTAGTAAAAAGAACACACATGCAATGACATTGGTGGATCCCTAGGTAGATTCTGAAAAGAACACACATGCAATGACACTGGTGGATCCATATGTGGTATGTGAAAAGAACACACATGCACTGACTCTGGTTGTTGTGAGTAACAAGAACACACATGCAATAACACTGGTGGATCCATGTGTGGTCTCTGAAGAGAACACACATGCAATGACTCTGGTTGTTGTCAGTAAAAAGAGCACACATGCAATGACACTGGTGGATCCATATGTGGTATGTGAAAAGAACACACATGCAATGACTCTGGTTGTTGTTAGTAAAAAGAACACACATGCAATGACACTGGTGGATCCATGTGTTGTCTCTGAAGAGGACACACATTTCAATAACACTGGTGGATCCATATGTGGTATGTGAAAACAACACATGTGAAATGACACTGATGGCTCCATATGTGGTATGTGAAAAGAACACACATGCAATGACTCCAGTTATTGTTTGCAAAAATAACACACAAGCAATGACACTGGTGGATCCATAGGTGGATTGTGAAAAGAGCACACATGCAATGACACTGGTGGATCCATATGTGGTATGTGAAAAGAACACACATGCAATGACTACAATTGTTGTTAGTAAAAAGAACACACATGCAATGACACTGGTGGATCCATATGTGGTATCTGAAAATAACACACATTTCAATGACTCTGGTTGTTGTTAGTAGAAACAACAGACATGCAATGACAACAGTGGATCATGTGTGGTCTCTGAAGAGAACACACATGCAATGACTCTAGTTGTTGTTAGTAAAAAGAGCACACATGCAATGACACTGGTGGATCCATAGGTGGATTGTGAAAAGAACACACAAGCAATGACACTGGTGGATCCATATGTCGTATGTGAAAAGAACACATATGCAATGACTCAGGTTGTTGTTGTTAGTAGCAAGAACGCATATGCAATAACACTGGTGGATCCATAGGTGGATTGTGAAAAGAGCACACATGCAATGACACTGGTGGATCCATGTGTGGTCTCTGAAGAGAACACACATGCAATGACTCTGGTTGTTGTTAGTAAAAAGAGCACACATGCAATGACACTGGTGGATCCATATGTGGTATGTGAAAAGAACACACATGCAATGACTCTGGTTGTTGTTAGTAAAAAGAACACACATGCAATGACACTGGTGGATCCATGTGTGGTCTCTGAAGAGGACACACATTTCAATAACACTGGTGGATCCATATGTGGTATGTGAAAACAACACACGTGAAATGACACTGGTGGCTCCATATGTGGTATGTGAAAAGAACACACATGCAATGACTCCAGTTATTGTTTGCAAAAATAACACACAAGCAATGATACTGGTGGATCCATAGGTGGATTGTGAAAAGAGCACACATGCAATGACACTGGTGGATCCATATGTGGTATGTGAAAAGAACACACATGCAATGGCTACAATTGTTGTTAGTAAAAAGAACACACATGCAATGACACTGGTGGATCCATATGTGGTATCTGAAAATAACACACATTTCAATGACTCTGGTTGTTGTTAGTAGAAACAACAGTCATGTAATGACAACAGTGGATCATGTGTGGTCTCTGAAGAGAACACACATGCAATGACTCCAGTTGTTGTTAGTAAAAAGAGCACACATGCAATGACACTGGTGGATCCATAGGTGGATTGTGAAAAGAACACACAAGCAATGACACTGGTGGATCCATATGTCGTATGTGAAAAGAACACATATGCAATGACTCTGGTTGTTGTTAGTAACAAGAACGCATATGCAATAACACTAGTGGATCCATAGGTGGATTGTGAAAAGAGCACACATGCAATGACACTGGTGGATCCATATGTGGTATGTGAAAAGAACAATCTTGAAATAACTCAAGTTGTTGTTACTAAAAATAACACACATGCAATGACACTGGTGGATCCATCGGTGGATTGTGAAAAGAAGACACATGCAATGACACTGGTGGATCCATATGTGGTATGTGAAAAGAACACACATGCAATGACTCTGGTTTTTGTTAGTAACAAGAACACACATGCAATAACACTGGTGGATCCATGTGTGCTCTCTGAAGAGAACACACATTTCAATGACACTGGTGGATCCATATGTGGTATGTGAAAAGAACACACAGGAAATGACTCTGGTTGTTGGTAGTAAAAAAAGCACAAATGCAATAACACTGGTGGATCCATAGGTGGATTGTGAAAAGAACACACATGCAATGACACTTGTTGTTGTTAGTAAAAAGAACACACATGCAATGACACTAGTAGATCCATGTGTGGTCTCAGAAGAGAACACACATTTCAATGACTCTGGTTGTTGTTAGTAAAAGAACACACATGCAATGACACTGGTGTATCCATGTGTGGTCTCTGAAGAGAACACACATGTAGTGACTCTGGTTGTTGTTAGTAAAAAGAGCACACATGCAATGACACTGGTGGATCCATAGGTGGATTGTGAAAAGAACACACATGCAATGACACTGGTGGATCCATATGTGGTATGTGAAAACAACACACATGAAATGACTCTGGTTGTTGTTAGAAAAAAATCCCAGATGCAATGACTCTGGTGGATCCATATGTGGTATGTCAAAAGAACACACATACAATGACTCTTGTTGTTGTTAGTAAAAAGAACACACATGCAATGACACCGGTGGATCCTTAGGTCGATTGTGAAAAGAGCACACATGCAATGACTCTAGTTGTTGTTAGTAAAAAGAACACACATGCAATGACACTGGTGGATCCATAGGTGGATTGTGAAAAGAACACACATGCAATGACACTGGTTGTTGTTAGTAAAAAGAACACACATGCAATGACACTGGTGGATCCATGTGTGGTCTCTGAAGAGAACACACAATTCAATGACTCTGGTTGTTGTTAGTAAAAAGAACGCACATGCAATGACACTGGTGGATCCATGTGTGGTCTATGAAGAGAACACACATGCAATGGCTCTGGTTGCTGTTAGTAAAAAGAACACACATGAAATGAAACTGGTGGATCCATAGGTGGATTGTGAAAAGAGCACACATGCAATGACACTGGTGGATCCATATGTGGTATGTGAAAAGAACAAACATTTCAATGACTCTGGTTATTGTTAGTAAAAACAACACACATGCAATGACATTGGTGGATCATGTGTGGTCTCTGAAGAGAACACACATGCAATGACTCTGGTTGTTGTTAGTAAAAAGAGCACACATGCAATGACACTGGTGGATCCATAGGTGGATTGTTAAAAGAACACACATGCAATGACACTGGTGGATCCATATGTCGTATGTGAAAAGAACACACATGCAATGACTCTGGTTATTGTTAGTAACAAGAACACACATGCAATAACACATGTGGATCCATGTGTGGTCTCTAAAGAGAACACACATTTCAATGAGACTGGTGGATCCATATGTGGTATGTGAAAAGAACACACATGAAATGACTCTGGTTGTTGTTAATAAAAAAAGCACATTTGCAATGACACTGGTGGATCCATAGGTGGATTCTGAAAAGAACACACATGCAATGACACTGGTTGTTGTTTGTAAAAAGAACACACATGCAATGACACTGGTGGATCCATGCGTTGTCTCTAAAGAGAACACACATTTCAATGACTCTGGTTGTTGTTAGTAAAAAGAACACACATGCAATGACACTGGTGGATCCATGTGTGGTCTCTGAAGAGAACACACATGCATGACTCTAGTTGTTGTTAGTAAAAAGAACACACATGCAATGACACCGGTGGATCCATATGTGGTATGTGAAAAGAACACACATTTCAATGACTCTGGTTGTTGTTAGGAAAAAGAACACACATGCAATGACACTGGTGGATCCATGTGTGGTCTCTGAAGAGAACACACATGCAATGACTGTGGTTGTTGTTAGTAAAAAGAGCACACATGCAATGACACTGGTGGATCCATATCTGGTATGTGAAAAGAACATACATGCAACGACTCTGGTAGTTGTTAGTAGAAAGAACACACATGCAATGACATTGGTGGATCCAGGTGTGGTCTCTTAAGAGAACACACATTTCAATGACTCTGGTTGTTGTTAGTAAAAAGAGCACACATGCAATGACATTGGTGGTTCCCTAGGTAGATTCTGAAAAGAACACACATGCAATGACACTGGTGGATCCATATGTGGTATGTGAAAAGAACACACATGCACTGACTCTGGTTGTTGTGAGTAACAAGAACACACATGCAATAACACTGGTGGATCCATGTGTGGTCTCTGAAGAGAACACACATGCAATGACTCTGGTTGTTGTCAGTAAAAAGAGCACACATGCAATGACACTGGTGGATCCATATGTGGTATGTGAAAAGAACACACATGCAATGACTCTGGTTGTTGTTAGTAAAAAGAACACACATGCAATGACACTGGTGGATCCATGTGTTGTCTCTGAAGAGGACACACATTTCAATAACACTGGTGGATCCATATGTGGTATGTGAAAACAACACACGTGAAATGACACTGGTGGCTCCATATGTGGTATGTGAAAAGAACACACATGCAATGACTCCAGTTATTGTTTGCAAAAATAACACACAAGCAATGACACTGGTGGATCCATAGGTGGATTGTGAAAAGAGCACACATGCCATGACACTGGTGGATCCATATGTGGTAGGTGAAAAGAACACACATGCAATGACTACAATTGTTGTTAGTAAAAAGAACACACATGCAATGACACTGGTGGATCCATATGTGGTATCTGAAAATAACACACATTTCAATGACTCTGGTTGTTGTTAGTAGAAACAACAGACATGCAATGACAACAGTGGATCATGTGTGGTCTCTGAAGAGAACACACATGCAATGACTCTAGTTGTTGTTAGTAAAAAGAGCACACATGCAATGACACTGGTGGATCCATAGGTGGATTGTGAAAAGAACACACATGCAATGACACTGGTGGATCCATGTGTGGTCTCTGAAGAGAACACACATGCAATGACTCTGGTTGTTGTTAGTAAAAAGAGCACACATGCAATGACACTGGTGGATCCATATGTGGTATGTGAAAAGAACACACATGCAATGACTCTGGTTGTTGTTAGTAAAAAGAACACACATGCAATGACACTGGTGGATCCATGTGTGGTCTCTGAAGAGGACACACATTTCAATAACACTGGTGGATCCATATGTGGTATGTGAAAACAACACACGTGAAATGACACTGGTGGCTCCATATGTGGTATGTGAAAAGAACACACATGCAATGACTCCAGTTATTGTTTGCAAAAATAACACACAAGCAATGACACTGGTGGATCCATAGGTGGATTGTGAAAAGAGCACACATGCAATGACACTGGTGGATCCATATGTGGTATGTGAAAAGAACACACATGCAATGGCTACAATTGTTGTTAGTAAAAAGAACACACATGCAATGACACTGGTGGATCCATATGTGGTATCTGAAAATAACACACATTTCAATGACTCTGGTTGTTGTTAGTAGAAACAACAGACATGCAATGACAACAGTGGATCATGTGTGGTCTCTAAAGAGAACACACATGCAATGACTCTAGTTGTTGTTAGTAAAAAGAGCACACATGCAATGACACTGGTGGATCCATAGGTGGATTGTGAAAAGAACACCCAAGCAATGACACTGGTGGATCCATATGTCGTATGTGAAAAGAACACATATGCAATGACTCTGGTTGTTGTTAGTAACAAGAACGCATATGCAATAATACTGGTGGATCCATAGGTGGATTGTGAAAAGAGCACACATGCAATGACACTGGTGGATCCATATGTGGTATGTGAAAAGAACAATCTTGAAATAACTCAAGTTGTTGTTACTAAAAATAACACACATGCAATGACACTGGTGGATCCATCGGTGGATTGTGAAAAGAAGACACATGCAATGACACTGGTGGATCCATATGTGGTATGTGAAAAGAACACACATGCAATGACTCTGATTTTTGTTAGTAACAAGAACACACATGCAATAACACTTGTGGATCCATGTGTGCTCTCTGAAGAGAACACACATTTCAATGACACTGGTGGATCCATATGTGGTATGTGAAAAGAACACACAGGAAATGACTCTGGTTGTTGGTAGTAAAAAAAGCACAAATGCAATAACACTGGTGGATCCATAGGTGGATTGTGAAAAGAACACACATGCAATGGCACTTGTTGTTGTTAGTAAAAAGAACACACATGCAATGACACTAGTAGATCCATGTGTGGTCTCAGAAGAGAACACACATTTCAATGACTCTGGTTGTTGTTAGTAAAATAACACACATGCAATGACACTGGTGTATCCATGTGTGGTCTCTGAAGAGAACACACATGTAGTGACTCTGGTTGTTGTTAGTAAAAAGAGCACACATGCAATGACACTGGTGGATCCATAGGTGGATTGTGAAAAGAACACACATGCAATGACACTGGTGGATCCATATGTGGTATGTGAAAACAACACACATGAAATGACTCTGGTTGTTGTTAGAAAAAAATCCCAGATGCAATGACTCTGGTGGATCCATATGTGGTATGTCAAAAGAACACACATACAATGACTCTTGTTGTTGTTAGTAAAAAGAACACACATGCAATGACACCGGTGGATCCTTAGGTCGATTGTGAAAAGAGCACACATGCAATGACTCTAGTTGTTGTTAGTAAAAAGAACACACATGCAATGACACTGGTGGATCCATAGGTGGATTGTGAAAAGAACACACATGCAATGACACTGGTTGTTGTTAGTAAAAAGAACACACATGCAATGACACTGGTGGATCCATGTGTGGTCTCTGAAGAGAACACACAATTCAATGACTCTGGTTGTTGTTAGTAAAAAGAACGCACATGCAATGACACTGGTGGATCCATGTGTGGTCTATGAAGAGAACACACATGCAATGGCTCTGTTCTTTGTTAGTAAAAAGAACACACATGAAATGAAACTGGTGGATCCATAGGTGGATTGTGAAAAGAGCACACATGCAATGACACTGGTGGATCCATATGTGGTATGTGAAAAGAACAAACATTTCAATGACTCTGGTTATTGTTAGTAAAAACAACACACATGCAATGACATTGGTGGATCATGTGTGGTCTCTGAAGAGAACACACATGCAATGACTCTGGTTGTTGTTAGTAAAAAGAGCACACATGCAATGACACTGGTGGATCCATAGGTGGATTGTTAAAATAACACACATGCAATGACACTGGTGGATCCATATGTCGTGTGTGAAAAGAACACACATGCAATGACTCTGGTTATTGTTAGTAACAAGAACACACATGCAATAACACATGTGGATCCATGTGTGGTCTCTAAAGAGAACACACATTTCAATGAGACTGGTGGATCCATATGTGGTATGTGAAAAGAACACACATGAAATGACTCTGGTTGTTGTTAATAAAAAAAGCACATTTGCAATGACACTGGTGGATCCATATTTGGATTCTGAAAAGAACACACATGCAATGACACTGGTTGTTGTTTGTAAAAAGAACACACATGCAATGACACTGGTGGATCCATGCGTTGTCTCTAAAGAGAACACACAATTCATTGTCTCTTGATATTGTTAGTAAAAAGAACACACATGCAATGACATTTGGTGGATCCATGTGTGGTCTCTGAAGAGAACACATGCATGACTCTGGTTATTGTTAGTAAAAAGAACACACATGCAATGACACTGGTGGATCCATATGTGGTATGTGAAAAGAACACACATTTCAATGACTCTGGTTGTTGTTAGGAAAAAGAACACACATGCAATGACACTGGTGGATCCATGTGTGGTCTCTGAAGAGAACACACATGCAATGACTCTGGTTGTTGTTAGTAAAAAGAGCACACATGCAATGACACTGGTGGATCCATATGGTATGTGAAAAGAACATCCATGCAACGACTCTGGTTGTTGTTAGTAAAAGAACACACATGCAATGACATTGGTGGATCCAGGTGTGGTCTCTGAAGAGAACACACATTTCAATGACTCTGGTTGTTGTTAGTAAAAAGAGCACACATGCAATGACATTGGTGGTTCCCTAGGTGGATTCTGAAAAGAACACACATGCAATGACACTGGTGGATCCATATGTGGTATGTGAAAAGAACACACATGCACTGACTCTGGTTGTTGTGAGTAACAAGAACACACATGCAATAACACTGGTGGATCCATGTGTGGTCTCTGAAGAGAACACACATGCAATGACTCTGGTTGTTGTCAGTAAAAAGAGCACACATGCAATGACACTGGTGGATCCATATGTGGTATGTGAAAAGAACACACATGCAATGACTCTGGTTGTTGTTAGTAAAAAGAACACACATGCAATGACACTGGTGGATCCATATGTGGTCTCTGAAGAGGACACACATTTCAATAACACTGGTGGATCCATATGTGGTATGTGAGAACAACACACGTGAAATGACACTGGTGGCTCCATATGTGGTATGTGAAAAGAACACACATGCAATGACTCCAGTTATTGTTTGCAAAAATAACACACAAGCAATGACACTGGTGGATCCATAGGTGGATTGTGAAAAGAGCACACATGCAATGACACTGGTGGATCCATATGTGGTATGTGAAAACAACACACATGCAATGACTACAATTGTTGTTAGTAAAAAGAACACACATGCAATGACACTGGTGGATCCATATGTGGTATCTGAAAATAACACACATTTCAATGACTCTGGTTGTTGTTAGTAGAAACAACAGACATGCAATGACAACAGTGGATCATGTGTGGTCTCTAAAGAGAACACACATGCAATGACTCTAGTTGTTGTTAGTAAAAACAGCACACATGCAATGACACTGGTGGATCCATAGGTGGATTGTGAATTGAACACACAAGCAATGACACTGGTGGATCCATATGTCGTATGTGAAAAGAACACATATGCAATGACTCTGGTTGTTGTTAGTAACAAGAACGCATATGCAATAACACTGGTGGATTGTGACACCCCGGTTCTGAAAAGACCGTGGCCTATATGTGACATGCCAATCCCTGGATCGGTTCATTGGCCCACAATAGAGTAAGATAGATAACATAGCAAAATATCCGTGTATCATAGATAACAAAGATCCAGAGTACCATTATTATAATAAAAGCTTAGCACAAAGCTAGCTCAAATTATTCAGGTAGCAACATAAACGAGATAAATCCTCCATTCTTCAAATTGCCCACAAGTGAACAAGTGCCGAGTGGAGTACCGTGGCCTATAACGATCAATCAGAATCGGAATAACCTGCAACATGAAACGCAACAGCCCCGAAGGGTCAATACATGGAATGTATGGCAAGTAGAGCTAGTAAATGGAGGCAATAGTACTAACATCTACATGCATATTTGGCAAGTGGAGCTGTGTCTGGCTTGCATTTGCAAATAACTTTGTCCTACTTTCATAAACAGTTTTGAATTTTCTTTGAAAAGATCCCAAATAAGTTAACCCAACAATATTAAACAATTATGAAATTAGAATGAGCGAGAGACATGTCATGGAATCAATATCAAGCAAGTCAGTTGTCCATAACCGGGGAAATGGCTAATCGATTAGATTATACACTCTGTAGAGGTTAGTACACTTTACCCATGCGACTTGGCCAGCCCAGCTCGTACCATCACTCTCATTTTGGGTGATGATAGGGAGAAGACCAAGAAGATACTGTTCGGGAAGTAGCTCCTCAATCCCGATGCGCACCGGTCCAACCTACCAAAATTCGACATCTCTGGATACGCGGGTTCGAGTTACCACAACCTACTAAGTCCAACCAACCGCCCATTTCATTATTGGCACATGGTTGTACACGTAAGCTACACAATAAAGAAGCCAATCATTCTCTCTTGATACCTGGGTGCCTTTCCGCAATGAAACCACCAAAAATTATCAATACCATCACACCCAGGGGGTTCATTAATTAAGTTGTTTTAGTTTTCACAAACCAATACTTTGAGAAAACAAGTATCAATGATGTAACCCAGCCCTCGTTCAACATAGCATGGCTAAGCACATCTACAACGGTGGTTCATCTACAAGGAAAGCCCTACCACATAATAGGTCATAGCATAGCGATAGTATCATCCTACACATGCATCTACAAAATACACGACAATGCATTGAAAATAGTAGGACGATATCATGAACAAAGTAGCATCTACTTGCCTTGATTGTAGCGGTCGGAGGAACAATCCACACACGAGCAAGGGTTGCACTCCACACAATCTACACGACACAATTGCATTCATAAACAAACAATTCACAAACATATGCAACCAAGATGATGCATGAATGCAAGAACGGCAAGTGAATTAGTGCTACAGCTGCACCACATAATACTAATACATATTACTACCGAATACATGCATGGAAAATAGATTTGGCGCTAGGAAAACTATTAACCAAAAGTAGAGATCTCTACTAGAGCTAGAACTTAAATAATTCACTACCGGTAGTATACTGTTTGTAAAATCCTGGAAAAATTCTACCGCATAGGCATCACTGATAAGAAACAGTACCAATTGGAATTACTCAAAAAGGAGTCATAAAACATCCCGAGTAATTAAAACACTACAGAAAGTAATTAGACAAATACTGCAGAAGTTTTTACTGTAAGCCTATCTTTATATATCACGATGAGATTCCCCTCGTTCATACGAGTTCAGGGACATATCACACGCGATTTTTGGAGCTACGAAACTTTTACTACGAATTTATTACTCCGAAAAGGCCACTAACTAGTTTGATTAAACTGTACTAAACCTGACAGTAAAAGTCTGAACCAAAGGTACAGCGAGATTCTACACGACTCACTGAACTCGTGCATATTTTATTTGCAAATTTTGGCCAAGCGGTTTAATTTCTATGCAATTTACAAGATTCTACCGAAATCTGCCAACTAATAGGATTAACGAAATTGACCCAGTCAACTGTGTCTGATGACTGGGCGCTGACTGGGCGTCTGACCAGTCAACGCCTGGGACCTCTGACTAGTCAACGTCTGGAGTGCTGACCAGTCAACGAACGATCTAAGCCGCTGATCTGAGATCTGACGGTGGCTGCTGTCTTACCGGATACGGACGGCGAAACGAACTCCGGCGAGCTCCGGACGGCGGCGACGGTCGGATTCGGTGGCGTGGAAACTCCTGCAAGTACACACACGGTCAACTACGGCTCCCGGAATAATAAACGCGTGCGCGCACGCGGCGATCTGCAGGGCGCAGTTGGCGGCGGCGGTTTGGGTTGCGTGCACGGGAACCGAGGCCAGGGGTGGGGCCCTCCTTAAAAAGTCCCTCGCGCAGAAAAGAAAAAAAAAAGAAAAGAAAAAAATCCTGAACCGAATCGGTCCGCAGTTGGACTCTGTTTCGGAAATCGGTCCGGATTTTCGGACCGTTTTCCGGCGGTTTACTAAAACGTCCGAGTCTTTTGCATACGAACTCCGATTTGAGCGATTTTCGCGCCTACGGGTTCGTATCATCGAGGGGAACAACCTTCAGTCGAAGTTTGAGCGAAAGCTCGAACCTACAGGGGTGGTTGTTGCAAGTCCCTCTAAAGCTCCCCATAGGAACCTCGAAGCGAAACAAAATAGGGTTTTGCAAATAGCGTTTCGTCGATCCTCTCTACTCGACGGTTTTGCATGGAAAAGCATGATGCAATGATATGAATGATATGCAAGACCAAATCTAAAATTTGGGATGTGACAAGACTAACCCCCTTAAGATGAATCTCGTCCTCGAGATTCGGCGCGGCTAGCAAATAGGTGTGGGTAGGCCTCGGATGTCATCTTCACGCTCCCAAGTGGCTTCCTCTTCGGTGTGGTGGCTCCACGCACCTTGCAAAACTTGATTGTCTTGGTACGGGTAGTCCTTTCTCGCTCCAGAATCTTGACCGTTTCTCCTCATAGGTCAAATCATTCTCAAGCTGAACATCCTCTAGCGATACAAAGGTCTCTCAATGGTGTATCCACCATCTCCGGATGGCACTTCTTCAGCCGGGATACGTGGAACACGTTGTGAACAGCGCAGAGCCTCCGCAACTCAACCGATAGCAACTTCTCCTTTGCGTGCTAAGACTCGATACGGTCCAATAAATCGAGGTGCCAGCTTACCCTTAATACCAAATCTCTTGATTCCACGAAGCGGCGATACTCTAAGGTATGCTCTATCACCTATCTCATATACCACTTCCTTGCGCTTGGCGTCAGCGTAGCTCTTCTGACTTGATTGTGCTACCTTCAGTCTGTCTCTAATCAAGGCGACCTTCTCCTCAGCGTCCTTGATCAAGTCAGGTCCAAACAACTGACGTTCTCCTACTCCATCCCATCACAATGGTGTTCGGCACCGTTTCCCATACAGCACATCGAACGGTGACGTCTTGATGCTGGTTTGATAGCTGTTGTTGTAGGAAAACTCCACATACGGTAAATTCTCATCCCAACTAGAACCATGAGCCAAAGCGCAAGCTCTTAGCATGTCCTCAAAAATCTGATTCACCCTCTCGGTCTGTCCATTAGTCTGTGGGTGAAACGCTGTGCTAAACTCCAATCTAGTACCAAGTGACTCGTGCAGCTGGCGCCAGAAGTGTGAGGTAAATTGGGTGCCTCTATCAGATACGATACTCTTGGGAACTCCATGTAGGCACACAATCTTGTCCATGTAAATCTTGGCCAACTTTGCACTCGTATAGGTCGTCTTCACCGGTATAAAGTGGGCTACCTTGGTCAAATGATCGACCACTACCCAAATAGAGTCATATCCTGACCTGGTCCTGGGCAGTCCTATGATAAAGTCCATTCCCACTCTATCCCATTTCCAATCCGGCACGGGAAAAGGCTGTAGCAGTCCTGCTGGTTTCTGGTGTTCCGTCTTCACTCGGCTACATACATCACATAGGGCGATATGCTCTGCGATGTCTCCCTTCATGTTGTTCCACCAGAATCTGTCCTTTAGGTCCATATACATCTTCGTATTGCCCGGATGTATGGAATACGGCGAGTCATGAGCTTCCTGCATAATCAACTTCCTTAACTCCGGATCGTTGGGCACACACAAACGATCTCCATACCACAAGGTACCTTGCTCATCCTCGCGGAATTCCCTTGCTCGACCTTCCTTCATCTTTTCCTTAACTTCATCTATCTCTTTGTCTCCCACTTGAGCCTTCCTGATTCTGTCCTGAAGCGTTGGTTGGACTTCCATTGTAGCCAAATATCCTTCAGATACTACCTCCAATCTAAGGTCCTTGAATTGCTTGCACAAATCCTCAGGCAATTCACCAATTGTCAATCCATTGGCATAAACCTTCCTCGAGCATCGGCTACTACATTGGCCTTTCTGGGTGGTATTGTAGATTCATATCATAGTCCTTGATAAGTTCCAACCATCTCCTTTGTCTCATGTTCAGCTCCTTCCGTAAATATGTATTTCAGGCTCTTGTGGTCGGTGTACACATCACGTTGTTTTCCCATTAAGTAATGTCTCCATACCTTGAGCGCATGAACCACGACGCTAATTCCATGTCATGTGGGGTAATTCCGCTCATGGTGCTTGAGTGTTGTCGAGGCATATGACACCACTCTCCCATCTTGCATCAAGACACTCCAAGTCCACCGAGAAGCATCACAGTACACTTGGAAATCCTTCTGAAGATCTGGTAAGCACAGAACAGGTGCAGTCACTAGTCGACGCTTCAGTTCCTGAAAGCTAGCTTCACACACATCCGTCCATTCAAACTTTCTCTCCTTCTTCAGAAGTTCAGTCATCAGCTTAGCAATCTTGGAAAAGTTTTCAATGAACCTCCTATAATATCCAGCAAGTCCCGAGCTTGAATCTCTCCAGCATTCTTGGGTGCTTCCCACTCAGTTACTGCAGTCACTTTGCTTGGATCAACAGCGACTCCTTCTCCTGACACTACGTGTCCAAGAAACCCAACAGTGTTAAGCCAGAATTCACACTTGCTGAATTTGGCATACAGGGTGTTCCTCGCTTCTCCATAATCAGCAGATGTTTCTCATGCTTAGCATCATCCTTGGAATATATCAGTATGTCATCAATAAACACTACCACGAACTTGTCCAAGTACTCCATAAATACCTTGTTCATCATGGTCATGAAATATGCCGGGGCATTCGTTAGTCCAAATGACATAAGCAGATACTCATATAAACCATACCTAGTGGAGAAGGCGGTTTTTGGTACATCCTCCTTCCGGATCTTCAATTGAAAGTAGCCTGATCGCAGATCAATCTTGCTGAACACCTTTGCTCCTTCCAGTTGATCAAACAAATCATTTATGTTCGGCAGAGGGTACTTGTTCTTGATGGTTACCTCATTTAGCGAGCGATAGTCCACCACTAACCTCTTGGTGCTGTCTTTCTTCTCCACAAACAGAACAGGTGCACCCCATGACGACGCACTAGGCTGAATGAATCCCTTTTCCAGCTACTCCTTCAACTGTTTCTTCAATTCCTTCAGCTCATCCACATCCATCTTATATGGTTTCTTTGCTATTGGTCCTGTTCCCGGCATCAAGTCGATAAGAAACTCTACTTCTCTATCAGGTGGCATTCCTGGCAGTTCTTCTGGAAACACGTCAGGGTAATCCCTAATCACTGGCACAGTATCCATGCTAACCCCCTTAAGAGAATTCAGCTTACACCTTCACAGTGGTCACGGTGACTTGAATCTAATCCTCTTACCATCCTGGGTTTTGAGTGAAACAGCTCGCTGTGCATAATCTATGTGTCCCTCATGCATAGACATCCAATCCATACCCAGAATAACATCTAATCCCTGTGATTCCAACACTACCAAATGTGCAATGAAGTTGTGTGTTCCAATCCTCACAGTTAAATTAAGCATCCCGCACTAGCTATCATATCTCCTCCAGGTGAACTCACTCTAAAAGACCTCTTCATAGACTCAGTAGGTAACTTATACTTATCTAGAAATGCCCTTGATATGAATGAATGCGATGCACCAGTATCGAAAAGTATAAGTGCAGGGTAAGTGTTGATTGGAAACTTACCAATCACAAGGTCAGGCTCGTCTGGAATCTCTTCCACATTCACGTGGTTCATTGTGGCCTTCTCATTGTTGGTTGGCTTTAGTCCTTTCCTCTCCGGACAGTTGTCAGCATAGTGTCCCTTCTGCTTACACTTGAAGCATGTCACCTCACTCAGATCCTTCTTCACAAAATTGCGATCACGGTTGCGGTCATGTCCACCGTGTCCTCCAGAGTGGTGAGAGTGTCCTCCCTTGTGGCTGTGGTGGCTGCTCCTATGGTTGTCATGACGATGTCCATCGCCTCCATGGTGGTGGCGATCATGGATCCCATGGTCACTCCCTCCATGTTTGGAGTATCCATCATATGAAGTGCGAGACTTGTGATGTGAACCAGAGTGGTGATTGTTGTTCTTTCTCTTGCGGCTTTCCACTTGCTTGTGCTTCCCTTCCAAGATCCTGGCCTTGTCCATAAGCTCCTGGAAAGTGGGGCAATAAACCACCAGTAGCTGCACTGAAAGCTCATCACTGAGGCCATCCAGGAATCTCTCCCTCCTTTTTGCATCAGTGTCAATATCCTCAGTGCATAACGGACAGGTTGTTGAACTCCTCAATGTACTCGCCACAGTGCGATTGGTTTGGCGCAAGTTAGAACTCCTTCCTCTTCAGGCTCGAACTCCACGAAGACACGTGGTCGGTCCTGAAACCTTCCTCAAACATTGCCCAAGTCACAGTATTCAGAGGGTGGGTGATCTGAAATGTATCCCACCAAGAAGCGGCTGGTCCCTCTAGTAGGTGAGCGGCAAACCTCACCTTCTCAGCATCAGTGCATCCAACAGTTACTAGATCCTTGTTGACTGAACGCAACCAGTCGAGAGCAACCATTGGTTCCGTTGCAGTAGAGAACTTAGCTGGCCTTAACCTCAGAAATCTGGTGAGAGCATCTCCCTGAGGCTGATTGTTTCCATTGTTGTTGTTGTTCTGATTTTCCATGAACTGGGTCATCACTAGGGTCAGATGTGCCTGAGCTGCCATGAGCTGCTCCAACTCAGTGGGTTGACGGCGGGGAGGCATCTGCGGTTCAGCATGTAAGTTTAGAAAGAATCAACTACGGTAATAGGATTCTACCCATGCATATGGTCAGGCAACAACAAACAATTGCAGACAATCACAAGCAAGCAACACATCATCAAACAAGCGGTCCAGAAACATCTCAGGTGTTATCCTAGCAGTATATATCTACTAAAATAGTTTTGCAAGAGTTGGCAATGGTTAACTAAACAGTTGAACATCAAAACGACAAAACAACAATTCTGACAGAACAGTTCTGCTGTGTTCTCGAATTTTTCCGCCTGACTTAAACTCGTCAGAAAATTAAGCCAATTTTGTGCATATAGAACAGGAAGTTCCGCATCAGCCCAATTTTTTCAGATTTTCAGAGTTACCAGACAAATATGAAAATCGCGCAGTACTGCTGTATCAGCAGAAAAACTGCAGCGAAAACAACACAGATAGTAACCAAATTGCCATAACTCTTTCATATAATTTGCACAAATAATTCCTGGGATATTGGAGTACACAAATAAGCATTTAAACACTCTTACACTAACACGAACTAAGTATCACAACGATCGAGAATAATCCTAACGAATTTACCTAACGAGGACTAATTGGTGGACTTCTATCTATTGCTTGAAGAGTTTGAGGTAGGCCCTTGCGGTCATCATGCGTTGGGCGCTCGCTCATGGTACAACCATGGCGGCGGAGTGTACACCTCTCCTGAACCATCACTTGAAACGTCAAACTCCACCTCTTCTGGATCCTCCTCTTCTTCTTCATCCTCAGCTGCAACTGCAACAACTTCATCTCCTCCACCATCATCGTCTCCATCATCATCATCCTCGTCCTCATCATCATCATATCCACTGTCATCATCATCCCCATTGTTGCCATCATCTCCATTGTCATCATCAGAGGGTGGATTCAGCTGTGCTTGGAGAGCGGCAATCTGGGTTGTCATAGCTTCAATAGTTTGATCCCTTTCTGGACTATCTCTTGCGATTCTTGCTGTATGTTCAGGTGTTCTCCTGCACAGTACCATGAAGATATGCTATGGTTGCATCTCTGGCTATCAGGACATTCTCCAGAACTCCCACAGCTTCATGCAAAGTGTCAATCTCCTATCCTTGGACCACCATACCATTGCTAGTAAAATCTGCAATCTCCTTTATCATCCTCACCTTCTCTGCTAGAGCTCCATTCTCCCTTTCCATGTCCTCTATGTGCCTCCGACGGGGCGGCATGTTGTTCCTGTCGCCCGGGGTAACCACAAGGTTCCCATCTTCATCACACCTTCCATAGTCACGGTAGGGTGAATCTGCCGGTAGTAGGTGTCGGACTTGATGGCATCAGACAGGGCTTCATGTATGGCCAAGTTGATTCCAAGTCCCAGTTGCAGATGTCCTGGTGTAGATCAAGTGCACTGGGTTTGGCAAGGCGGCATCTCTGAATATGAAGGTAGTGATCTCCCATGCATCCTCTCCATATCCATAGGTGTACAACCTTCTTCCCTTGAACATGGGCAGTGGCAATCCCAATGACTGCGAGAGCTGAGCTAACTGCCTTGCAAAGGGCCTTGGTGACTCCATGGTGGCATACTCAGTCCTGACTTCTCCCATCTATCAAGTAAAAGAGGAAAGTGTGAGAATAGCATATGGTAAGAATTTTTACGAGAGTGAAAGGCATAAGATGAAAGATAGAGTTAATATAGGCTTTAATAAATCTATGGCTTCCTAATCCAATTCTAGGTCACGATCCTAAAGTCGACACACGGGCTCTAATACCATCCTGTGACACCCCGGTTCTGAAAAGACCGTGGCCTCTATGTGACATGCCAATCCCTGGATCGGTTCATTGGCCCACAATAGAGTAAGATAGATAACATAGCAAAATATCCGTGTATCATAGATAACGAAGATCCAGAGTACCATTATTACAATAAAAGCTTAGCACAAAGCTAGCTCAAATTATTCAGGTAGCAACATAAACGAGATAAATCCTCCATTCTTCAAATTGCCCACAAGTGAACAAGTGCCGAGTGGAGTACCGTGTCCTATAACGATCAATCAGAATCGGAATAACCTGCAGCATGAAACGCAACAGCCCCCAAGGGTCAATACATGGAATGTATGGCAAGTAGAGCTAGTAAATGGAGGCAATAGTACTAACATCTACATGCATATTTGGCAAGTGGAGCTGTGTCTGGCTTGCATTTGCAAATAACTTTGTCCTACTTTCATAAACAGTTTTGAATTTTCTTTGAAAAGATCCCAAATAAGTTAACCCAACAATATTAAACAATTATGAAATTAGAATGAGCGAGAAACATGTCATGGAATCAATATCAAGCAACTCAGTTGTCCATAACCGGGGACATGGCTAATCGATTAGATTATACACTCTGCAGAGGTTAGTACACTTTACCCATGCGACTTGGCCAGCCCAGCTCGTACCATCACTCTCATTTTGGGTGATGATAGGGAGAAGACCAAGAAGATACTGTTCGGGAAGTAGCTCCTCAATCCCGACGCGCACCGGTCCAACCTACCAAAATTCTACATCTCTGGATACGCGGGTTCGAGTTACCACAACCTACTAAGTCCAACCAACCGCCCATTTCATTATTGGCACATGGTTGTACACGTAAGCTACACAATAAAGAAGCCAATCATTCTCTCTTGATACCTGGGTGCCTTTCCGCAATGAAACCACCAAAAATTATCAATACCATCACAGCCAGGGGGTTCATTGATTAAGTTGTTTTAGTTTTCACAAACCAATACTTTGAGAAAACAAGTATCAATGATGTAACCCAGCCCTCGTTCAACATAGCATGGCTAAGCACATCTACAACGGTGGTTCATCTACAAGGAAAGCCCTACCACATAATAGGTCATAGCATAGCGATAGTATCATCCTACACATGCATCTACAAAATACACGACAATGCATTGAAAATAGTAGGACGATATCATGAACAAAGTAGCATCTACTTGCCTTGATTGTAGCGGTCGGAGGAACAATCCACACACGAGCAAGGGTTGTACTCCACACAATCTACATGACACAATTGCATTCATAAACAAACAATTCACAAACATATGCAACAAAGGTGATGCATGAATGCAAGAACAGCAAGTGAATTGGTGCTACAGCTGCACCACATAATACTAATACATATTACTACCGAATACATGCATGGAAAATAGATTTGGCGCTAGGAAAACTATTAACCAAAAGTAGAGATCTCTACTAGAGCTAGAACTTAAATAATTCACTACCGGTAGTATACTGTTTGTCAAATCCTGGAAAAATTCTACCGCATAGGCATCGCTGATAAGAAACAGTACCAATTGGAATTACTCAAAAATGAGTCATAAAACATCCCGAGTAATTAAAACACTGCAGAAAGTAATTAGACAAATACTGCAGAAGTTTTTACTGTAAGCCTATCTTTATATATCACGATTAGATTCCCCTCGTTCATACGAGTTCAGGGACATATCACACGCGATTTTTGGAGCTACGAAACTTTTACTACGAATTTATTACTCCGAAAAGGCCACTAACTAGTTTGATTAAACTGTACTAAACCTGACAGTAAAAGTCTGAACCAAAGGTACAGCGAGATTCTACACGACTCACTGAACTCGTGCATATTTTATTTGCAAATTTTGGCCAAGCGGTTTAATTTCTATGCAATTTACAAGATTCTAACGAAATCTGCCAACTAATAGGATTAACGAAATTGACCCAGTCAATCGTGTTCGATGACTGGCGCTGATCGCGTCGACCAGTCAACGCCTGGGACCTCTGACTAGTCAACGTCTGGAGTGCTGACCAGTCAACGAACGATCTAAGCCGCTGATCTGAGATCTGACGGTGGCTGCTGTCTTACCGGATACGGACGGCGAAACGAACTCCGGCGAGCTCCGGACGGCGGCGACGGTCGGATCCGGTGGCGTGGAAACTCCTGCAAGTACACACACGGTCAACTACGGCTTCCGGAATAATAAATGCGTGCGCGTACGCGGCGATCTGCAGGGCGCAGTTGGCGGCGGCGGTTTGGGTTGCGTGCACGGGAACCGAGGCCAGGGGTGGGGCCCTCCTTAAAAAGTCCCTCGCGCGCAGAAAAGAAAAAAGAAAATCCTGAACCGAATCGGTCCACAGTTGGACTCCGTTTCGGAAATCGGTCCGGATTTTCGGACCGTTTTCCGGCGGTTTAGTAAAACGTCCGAGTCTTTTGCATACGAACTCCGATTTGAGCGATTTTCGCGCCTACGGGTTCGTATCGTCGAGGGGAACAACCTTCAGTCGAAGTTTGAGCGAAAGCTCGAACCTACAGGGGTGGTTGTTGCAAGTCCCTCTAAAGCTCCCCGCAGGAACCTCGAAGCGAAACAAAATAGGGTTTTGCAAATAGCGTTTCGTCGATCCTCTCTACTCGACGGTTTTGCATGGAAAAGCATGATGCAATGATATGAATGATATGCAAGACCAAATCTAAAATTTGAGATGTGACATGGATCCATAGGTGGATTGTGAAAAGAGCACACATGCAATGACACTGGTGGATCCATATGTGGTATGTGAAAAGAACAATCTTGAAATAACTCAAGTTGTTGTTACTAAAAATAACACACATACTGGTGGATCCATCGGTGGATTGTGAAAAGAAGACACATGCAATGACACTGGTGGATCCATATGTGGTATGTGAAAAGAACACACATGCAATGACTCTGGGTTTTGTTAGTAACAAGAACACACATGCAATAACACTGGTGGATCCATGTGTGCTCTCTGAAGAGAACACACATTTGAATGACACTGGTGGATCCATATGTGGTATGTGAAAAGAACACACAGGAAATGACTCTGGTTGTTGGTAGTAAAAAAAGCACAAATGCAAAAACACTGGTGGATCCATAGGTGGATTGTGAAAAGAACACACATGCAATGACACTTGTTGTTGTTAGTAAAAAGAACACACATGCAATGGCACTGGTGGATCCAAGTGTGGTCTCTGAAGAGAACACACATGCAATGACTCTGGTTGTTGTTAATAAAAAGAGCAGACATGCAATGACACTGGTGCATCCATATGTGGTATTTGAAAAGAACACACATGCAATGACTCTGGTTGTTATTAGTAAAAAGAACACACATGAAATGACAGTGGTGGATCCATAGGTGGATTGTTAAAAGAGCACACATGCAATGACACTGGTTGAGCCATATGTATGTGGTGAAACAAAACACATGAAATGACTCTGGTTGTTGTTAGAAAAAATCCATGCAATGACACTGGTGGATCCATAGGTGGATTGTGAAAAGAACACACATGCAATGAAACTAGTGGATCCATATGTGGTATGTCAAAAGAACACACATACAATGACTCTTGTTGTTGTTAGTAAAAAGAACACACATGCAATGACACTGGTGGATCCTTAGGTCGATTGTGAAAATAGCACACATGCAATGACTCTAGTTGTTGTTAGTAAAAAGAACACACATGCAATGACAATGGTGGATGCATAGGTGGATTGTGAAAAGAACACACATGCAATGACACTGGTTGTTGTTAGTAAAAGGAACACGCATGCAATGACACTGGTGGATCCATAGGTGTATTGTGAAAAGAACACACATGCAATGACAGTGGTGGATCCATATGTGGTATGTGAAAAGAACGCACATGCAATGACTCCGGTTGTTGTTAGCAAAAATAACACACATGCAATGACACTGGTGGATCCATAGGTGGATTGTGAAAAGAGCACACATGCAATAACACTGGTGGATCCATGTGTGGTCTCTGAAGAGAACACACATGCAATGACACTGGTTATTGTTAGCAAAAAGAGCACACATGCAATGACACTGGTGGATCCATATGTGGTTTCTGAAAATAACACACATTTCAATGACTCTGGTTGTTGTTAGTAAAAACAACACACATGCAATGACATTGGTGGATCATGTGTGGTCTCTGAAGAGAACACACATGCAATGACTCTGGTTGTTGTTAGTAAAAAGAGCACACATGCAATGACACTGGTGGATCCATAGGTGGATTGTTAAAAGAACACACATGCAATGACACTGGTGGATCCATATGTGGTATGTGAAAAGAACACATATGCTATGACTCTGGTTGTTGTTAGTAACAAGAACACATATGCAATAACACTGGTGGATCCATAGGTGGATTGTGAAAAGAGCACACATGCAATGACACTGGTGGATCCATATGTGGTATGTGAAAAGAATAGTCATGAAATAACTCCAGTTGTTGTTGCTAAAAATAACACACATGCAATGACACTGGTGGATCCATAGGTGGATTGTGAAAAGAAGACACATGCAATGACACTGGTGGATCCATATGTGGTATGTGAAAAGAACACACATGCAATGACTCTGGTTGTTGTTAGTAACAAGAACACACATGCAATAACACTGGTGGATCCATGTGTGCTCTCTCAAGAGAACACACATTTCAATGGCACTGGTGGATCCATATGTGGTATGTGAAAAGAACAAACATGAAATGACTCTAGTTGTTGTTAGTAAAAAAAGCACACATGCAATAACACTGGTGGATCCATAGGTGGATGTGAAAAGAACACACATGCAATGACACTGGTTGTTGTTAGTAAAAAGAACACACATGCAATGACACTAGTGGATCCATGTGTGGTCTCAGAAAAGAACACACATTTCAATGACTCTGGTTGTTGTTAGTAAAAAGAACACACATGCAATGACACTGTTGTATCCATGTGTGGTCTCTGAAGAACACACATGCAATGACTCTGGTTGTTGTTAGTAACAAGACCACACATGCAATGACACTGGTGGATCCATAGGTGGATTGTGAAAAGAACACACATGCAATGACACTGGTGGATCCATATGTGGTATGTGAAAACAACACACATGAAATGACTCTGGTTGTTGTTAGAAAAAAATCCCAGATGCAATGACACTGGTGGATCCATAGGTGGATTGTGAAAAGAACACACATGCAATGACACTAGTGGATCCATATGTGGTATGTCAAAAGAACACACATACAATCACTCTTGTTGTTGTTAGTAAAAAGAACACACATGCAATGACACCGGTGGATCCTTAGGTCGATTGTGAAAAGAGCACACATGCAATGACTCTAGTTGTTGTCAGTAAAAAGAACACACATGCAATGACACTAGTGGATCCATAGTTGGATTGTGAAAAGAACACACATGCAATGACACTGGTTGTTGTTAGTAAAAAGAACACACATGCAATGACACTGGTGGATCCATGTGTGGTCTCTGAAGATAACACACATTTCAATGACTCTGGTTGTTGTTAGTAAAAAGAACGCACATGCAATGACACTGGTGGATCCATGTGTGGTCTCTGAAGAGAACACACATGCAATGGCTCTGGTTGCTGTTAGTAAAAAGAACACACATGAAATGACACTGGTGGATCCATAGGTGGATTGTGAAAGGAGCACACATGCAATGACACTGGTGGATCCATATGTGGTATTTGAAATGAACACACATGCAATGACTCCAGTTGTTGTTAGTAAAAAGAACACACATGCAATGGCACTGGTGGATCCAAGTGTGGTCTCTGAAGAGAACACACATGCAATGACTCTGGTTGTTGTTAGTAAAAAGAGCAGACATGCAATGACACTGGTGGATCCATATGTGGTATTTGAAAAGAACACACATGCAATGACTCTGGTTGTTGTTAGTAAAAAGAACACACATGAAATGACACTGGTGGATCCATAGGTGGATTGTGAAAAGAGCACACATGCAATGACACTGGTTGAGCCATATGTGGTATGTGAAAACAAAACACATGAAATGACTCTGGTTGTTGTTAGAAAAAAATTCCAGATGCAATGACACTGGTGGATCCATAGGTGGATTGTGAAAAGAACACACATGCAATGAAACTAGTGGATCCATATGTGGTATGTCAGAAGAACACACATACAATGACTCTTGTTGTTGTTAGTAAAAAGAACACACATGCAATGACACTGGTGGATCCTTAGGTCGATTGTGAAAAGAGCACACATGCAATGACTCTAGTTGTTGTTAGTAAAAAGAACACACATGCAATAACACTGGTGGATCCATAGGTGGATTGTGAAAAGAACACACATGCAATGACACTGGTTGTTGTTAGTAAAAGGAACACACATGCAATGACACTGGTGGATCCATAGGTGGATTGTGAAAAGAACACACATGCAATGACACTGGTGGATCCATATGTGGTATGTGAAAAGAACACACATGCAATGACTCCGGTTGTTGTTAGAAAAAATAACACACATGCAATGACACTAGTGGATCCATAGGTGGATTGTGAAAAGAGCACACATGCAATGACCTTTGGTGGATCGATGTGGTATGTGAAAAGAACACACATGCAATGACTACAGTTGTTGTTAGTAAAAGAACACACATGCTATGACACCGGTGGATCCATATGTGGTTTCGAAAATAACACACATTTCAATGACTACGGTTGTTAGTAAAACAACAGACATGCAATGACACTAGTGGATCATGTGTGGTCTCGAAGATGAACACACATGTAATGACTACGGTTGTTGTTAGTAAAAGAGCACACATGCAATGACACTGGTGGATCCATAGGTGGATTGTGAAAAGAACACACATGCAATGACACTGGTGGATCCATATGTGGTATGTGAAAAGAACACACATACAATGACTCTTGTTGTTGTTAGTAAAAAGAACACACATGCAATGACACTGGTGGATCCTTAGGTCGATTGTGAAAAGAGCACACATGCAATGACTCTAGTTGTTGTTAGTAAACACATGCAATGACACTGGTGGATCCATAGGTGGATTGTGAAAAGAACACACATGCAATGACACTGGTTGTTGTTTGTAAAAAAACACACATGCAATGACACTGGTGTATCCATGTGTGGTCTCTGAAGAAGAACACACATGTAGTGACTCAGTTGTTGTTAGTAAACTGAGCCCACATGCAATGACACTGGTGGATCCATAGGTGGATTGTGAAAAGAACACACATGCAATGACACTGGTGGATCCATATGTGGTATGTGAAAACAACACACATGAAATGACTCTGGTTGTTGTTAGAAAAAATCCCAGATGCAATGACACTGGTGGATCCATAGGTGGATTGTGAAAAGAACACACATGCAATGACACTAGTGGATCCATATGTGGTATGTCAAAAGAACACACATACAATGACTCTTGTTGTTGTTAGTAAAAAGAACACACATGCAATGACACTGGTGGATCCTTAGGTCGATTGTGAAAAGAGCACACATGCAATGACTCTAGTTGTTGTTAGTAAAAGGAACACGCATGCAATGACACTGGTGGATCCATAGGTGGATTGTGAAAAGAACACACATGCAATGACACTGGTTGTTGTTAGTAAAAGGAACACGCATGCAATGACACTGGTGGATCCATAGGTGGATTGTGAAAAGAACACACATGCAATGACACTGGTCGATCCATATGTGGTATGTGAAAAGAACACACATGCAATGACTCCGGTTGTTGTTAGAAAAAATAACACACATGCAATGACACTGGTGGATCCATAGGTGGATTGTGAAAAGAGCACACATGCAATGACACTGGTGGATCGATATGTGGTATGTGAAAAGAACACACATGCAATGACACTTGTTGTTGTTAGTAAAAAGAACACACATGCAATGACACTGGTGGATCCATATGTGGTTTCTGAAAATAACACACATTTCAATGACTCTGGTTGTTGTTAGTAAAAACAATAGACATGCAATGACACTAGTGGATCATGTGTGGTCTCTGAAGAGAACACACATGTAATGACTCTGGTTGTTGTTAGTAAAAAGAGCACACATGCAATGACACTGGTGGATCCATAGGTGGATTGTGAAAAGAACACACATGCAATGACACTTGTGGATCCATATGTGGTATGTGAAAAGAACACACATACAATGACTCTTGTTGTTGTTAGTAAAAAGAACACACATGCAATGACACTGGTGGATCCTTAGGTCGATTGTGAAAAGAGCACACATGCAATGACTCTAGTTGTTGTTAGTAAACACATGCAATGACACTGGTGGATCCATAGGTGGATTGTGAAAAGAACACACATGCAATGACACTGGTTGTTGTTTGTAAAAAAACACACATGCAATGACACTGGTGGATCATGTGTTGTCTCTGAAGAGAACACACATGCAATGACTCTGGTTGTTGTTAGTAAAAAGAGCACACATGCAATGACATTGGTGGATCCATAGGTGGATTGTGAAAAGAACACACATGCAATGACACTGGTGGATCCATATGTGGTATGTGAAAACAACACACATGAAATGACTCTGGTTGTTGTTAGAAAAAAATCCCAGATGCAATGACACTGGTGGATCCATAGGTGGATTGTGAAAAGAACACACATGCAATGACACTAGTGGATCCATATGTGGTATGTCAAAAGAACACACATACAATGACTCTTGTTGTTGTTAGTAAAAAGAACACACATGCAATGACACCGGTGGATCCTTAGGTCGATTGTGAAAAGAGCACACATGCAAATACTCTAGTTGTTGTTAGTAAAAAGAACACACATGCAATGACACTAGTGGATCCATAGGTGGATTGTGAAAAGAACACACATGCAATGACACTGGTTGTTGTTAGTAAAAAGAACACACATGCAATGACACTGGTGGATCCATGTGTGGTCTCTGAAGAGAACACACATTTCAATGACTCTGGTTGTTGTTAGTAAAAAGAACGCACATGCAATGACACTGGTGGATCCATGTGTGGTCTCTGAAGAGAACACACATGCAATGACTCTGGTTCTTTGTTAAAAAGAACACACATGAAATGACACTGGTGGATCCATAGGTGGATTGTGAAAGACACACATGCAATGACACTGGTGGATCCATATGTGGTATTTGAAATGAACACACATGCAATGACTCAGTTGTTGTTAGTAAAAGAACACACATGCAATGGCACTGGTGGATCAAGTGTGGTCTCTGAAGAGAACACACATGCAATGACTCTGGTTGTTGTTAGTAAAAAGACCAGACATGCAATGACACTGGTGGATCCATATGTGTTATTTGAAAAGAACACACATGCAATGACTCTGGTTGTTGTTAGTAAAAAGAACACACATGTAATGACATGGTGGATACTTAGGTGGATTGTGACAAGAGCACACATGCAATGACACTGGTTGAGCCATATGTGGTATGTGAAAACAAACACATGAAAGGACTCTGGTTGTTGTTAGAAAAAATTCGGATGCAATGACCTTTGGTGGATCCATAGGTGGATTGTGAAAAGAACACACATGCAATGAAACTAGTGGATCCATATGTGGTATGTCAGAAGAACACACATACAATGACTCTTGTTGTTGTTAGTAAAAAGAACACACATGCAATGACACTGGTGGATCCATAGGTGGATTGTGAAAATAGCACACATGCAATGACTCTAGTTGTTGTTAGTAAAAAGAACACACATGCAATAACACTGGTGGATCCATAGGTGGATTGTGAAAAGAACACACATGCAATGACACTGGTTGTTGTTAGTAAAAGGAACACACATGCAATGACACTGGTGGATCCATAGGTGGATTGTGAAAAGAACACACATGCAATGACACTGGTGGATCCATATGTGGTATGTGAAAAGAACACACATGCAATGACTCCGGTTGTTGTTAGAAAAAATAACACACATGCAATGACACTAGTGGATCCATAGGTGGATTGTGAAAAGAGCACACATGCAATGACACTGGTGGATCGATATGTGGTATGTGAAAAGAACACACATGCAATGACTACAGTTGTTGTTAGTAAAAAGAACACACATGCAATGACACTGGTGGATCCATATGTGGTTTCTGAAAATAACACACATTTCAATGACTCTGGTTGTTGTTAGTAAAAACAACAGACATGCAATGACACTAGTGGATCATGTGTGGTCTCTGAAGAGAACACACATGTAATGACTCTGGTTGTTGTTAGTAAAAAGAGCACACATGCAATGACACTGGTGGATCTATAGGTGGATTGTGAAAAGAACACACATGCAATGACCTTTGGTGGATCCATATGTGGTATGTGAAAAGAACACACATACAATGACTCTTGTTGATGTTAGTAAAAAGAACACACATGCAATGACACTGGTGGATCCTTAGGTCGATTGTGAAAAGAGCACACATGCAATGACTCTAGTTGTTGTTAGTAAACACATGCAATGACACTGGTGGATCCATAGGTGGATTGTGAAAAGAACACACATGCAATGACACTGGTTGTTGTTTGTAAAAAAACACACATGCAATGACACTGGTGTATCCATGTGTGGTCTCTGAAGAGAACACACATGTAGTGACTCTGGTTGTTGTTAGTAAAATGAGCACACATGCAATGACACTGGTGGATCCATAGGTGGATTGTGAAAAGAACACACATGCAATGACACTGGTGGATCCATATGTGGTATGTGAAAACAACACATGAAATGACTCTGGTTGTTGTTAGAAAAATCCAGATGCAATGACACTGGTGGATCCATAGGTGGATTTTGAAAAGAACACATGCAATGACACTAGTGGATCCATATGTGGTATGTCAAAAGAACACACATACAATGACTCTTGTTGTTGTTAGTAAAAAGAACACACATGCAATGACACTGGTGGATCCTTAGGTCGATTGTGAAAAGAGCACACATGCAATGACTCTAGTTGTTGTTAGTAAAATGAACACTCATGCAATGACACTGGTGGATCCATAGGTGGATTGTGAAAAGAACACACATGAAATGACCTTTGGTTGTTGTTAGTAAAAGGAACACGCATGCAATGACACTGGTGGATCCATAGGTGGATTGTGAAAAGAACACACATGCAATGACACTGGTCGATCCATATGTGGTATGTGAAAAGAACACACATGCCATGACTCCGGTTGTTGTTAGAAAAAATAACACACATGCAATGACACTGGTGGATCCATAGGTGGATTGTGAAAAGAGCACACATGCAATGACACTGGTGGATCGATATGTGGTATGTGAAAAGAACACACATGCAATGACTACAGTTGTTGTTAGTAAAAAGAACACACATGCAATGACACTGGTGGATCCATATGTGGTTTCTGAAAATAACACACATTTCAATGACTCTGGTTGTTGTTAGTAAAAACAATAGACATGCAATGACACTAGTGGATCATGTGTGGTCTCTGAAGAGAACACACATGTAATGACTCTGGTTGTTGTTAGTAAAAAGAGCACACATGCAATGACACTGGTGGATCCATAGGTGGATTGTGAAAAGAACACACATGCAATGACACTGGTGGATCCATATGTGGTATGTGAAAAGAACACACATACAATGACTCTTGTTGTTGTTAGTAAAAAGAACACACATGCAATGACACTGGTGGATCCTTAGGTCGATTGTGAAAAGAGCACACATGCAATGACTCTAGTTGTTGTTAGTATACACATGCAATGACACTGGTGGATCCATAGGTGGATTGTGAAAAGAACACACATGCAATGACACTGGTTGTTGTTTGTAAAAAAACACACATGCAATGACACTGGTGGATCATGTGTGGTCTCTGAAGAGAACACACATGCAATGACTCTGGTTGTTGTTAGTAAAAAGAGCACACATGCAATGACACTGGTGGATCCATAGGTGGATTGTGAAAAGAACACACATGCAATGACACTGGTGGATCCATATGTGGTATGTGAAAACAACACACATGAAATGACTCTGGTTGTTGTTAGAAAAAAATCCCAGATGCAATGACACTGGTGGATCCATAGGTGGATTGTGAAAAGAACACACATGCAATGACACTAGTGGATCCATATGTGGTATGTCAAAAGAACACACATACAATGACTCTTGTTGTTGTTAGTAAAAAGAACACACATGCAATGACACTAGTGGATCCTTAGGTCGATTGTGAAAAGAGCACACATGCAATGACTCTAGTTGTTGTTAGTAAAAAGAACACACATGCAATAACACTGGTGGATCCATAGGTGGATTGTGAAAAGAACACACATGCAATGACACTGGTTGTTGTTAGTAAAAGGAACACGCATGCAATGACACTGGTGGATCCATAGGTGGATTGTGAAAAGAACACACATGCAATGACACTGGTCGATCCATATGTGGTATGTGAAAAGAACACACATGCCATGACTCCGGTTGTTGTTAGAAAAAATAACACACATGCAATGACACTGGTGGATCCATAGGTGGATTGTGAAAAGAGCACACATGCAATGACACTGGTGGATCGATATGTGGTATGTGAAAAGAACACACATGCAATGACTACAGTTGTTGTTAGTAAAAAGAACACACATGCAATGACACTGGTGGATCCATATGTGGTTTCTGAAAATAACACACATTTCAATGACTCTGGTTGTTGTTAGTAAAAACAATAGACATGCAATGACACTAGTGGATCATGTGTGGTCTCTGAAGAGAACACACATGTAATGACTCTGGTTGTTGTTAGTAAAAAGAGCACACATGCAATGACACTGGTGGATCCATAGGTGGATTGTGAAAAGAACACACATGCAATGACACTGGTGGATCCATATGTGGTATGTGAAAAGAACACACATACAATGACTCTTGTTGTTGTTAGTAAAAAGAACACACATGCAATGACACCGGTGGATCCTTGTCGATTGTGAAAAGAGCACACATGCAATGACTCTAGTTGTTGTTAGTATACATGCAATGACACTGGTGGATCCATCGGTGGATTGTTAAAAGAACACACATGCAATGACACTGGTTGTTGTTTGTAAAAAACACACATGCAATGACAACGGTGGATCATGTGTGGTCTGAAGAGAACACACATGCAATGACTCGTTGTTGTTAGTAAAAAGAGCACACATGCAATGACACTGGTGGATCCATAGGTGGATTGTGAAAATGGCACACATGCAATGACACTGGTGGATCCATATGTGGTATGTGAAAACAACACACATGAAATGACTCTGGTTGTTGTTAGAAAAAAATCCCAGATGCAATGACACTGGTGGATCCATAGGTGGATTGTGAAAAGAACACACATGCAATGACACTAGTGGATCCATATGTGGTATGTCAAAAGAACACACATACAATGACTCTTGTTGTTGTTAGTAAAAAGAACACACATGCAATGACACTAGTGGATCCTTAGGTCGATTGTGAAAAGAGCACACATGCAATGACTCTAGTTGTTGTTAGTAAAAGGAACACGCATGCAATGACACTGGTGGATCCATAGGTGGATTGTGAAAAGAACACACATGCAATGACACTGGTTGTTGTTAGTAAAAGGAACACGCATGCAATGACACTGGTGGATCCATAGGTGGATTGTGAAAAGAACACACATGCAATGACACTGGTGGATCCATATGTGGTATGTGAAAAGAACACACATGCAATGACTCCGGTTGTTGTTAGAAAAAATAACACACATGCAATGACACTAGTGGATCCATAGGTGGATTGTGAAAAGAGCACACATGCAATGACACTGGTGGATCGATATGTGGTATGTGAAAAGAACACACATGCAATGACTACAGTTGTTGTTAGTAAAAAGAACACACATGCAATGACACTGGTGGATCCATATGTGGTTTCTGAAAATAACACACATTTCAATGACTCTGGTTGTTGTTAGTAAAAACAACAGACATGCAATGACACTGGTGGATCATGTGTGGTCTCTGAAGAGAACACACATGTAATGACTCTGGTTGTTGTTAGTAAAAAGAGCACACATGCAATGACACTGGTGGATCCATAGGTGGATTGTGAAAAGAACACACATGCAATGACACTGGTGGATCCATATGTGGTATGTGAAAAGAACACACATACAATGACTCTTGTTGTTGTTAGTAAAAAGAACACACATGCAATGACACTGGTGGATCCTTAGGTCGATTGTGAAAAGAGCACACATGCAATGACTCTAGTTGTTGTTAGTAAACACATGCAATGACACTGGTGGATCCATAGGTGGATTGTGAAAAGAACACACATGCAATGACACTGGTTGTTGTTTGTAAAAAAACACACATGCAATGACACTGGTGTATCCATGTGTGGTCTCTGAAGAGAACACACATGTAGTGACTCTTGTTGTTGTTAGTAAAAAGAGCACACATGCAATGACACTGGTGGATCCATAGGTGGATTGTGAAAAGAACACACATGCAATGACACTGGTGGATCCATATGTGGTATGTGAAAACAACACACATGAAATGACTCTGGTTGTTGTTAGAAAAAAATCCCAGATGCAATGACACTGGTGGATCCATAGGTGGATTGTGAAAAGAACACACATGCAATGACACTAGTGGATCCATATGTGGTATGTCAAAAGAACACACATACAATGACTCTTGTTGTTGTTAGTAAAAAGAACACACATGCAATGACGCTGGTGGATCCTTAGGTCGATTGTGAAAAGAGCACACATGCAATGACTCTAGTTGTTGTTAGTAAAAAGAACACACATGCAATGACATTGGTGGATCCATAGGTGGATTGTGAAAAGAACACACATGCAATGACACTGGTTGTTGTTAGTAAAAAAACACACATGCAATGACACTGGTGGATCCATGTGTGGTCTCTGAAGAGAACACACATTTCAATGACTCTGGTTATTGTTAGTAAAAAGAACGCACATGCAATGACACTGGTGGATCCATGTGTGGTCTCTGAAGAGAACACACATGCAATGGCTCTGGTTGCTGTTAGTAAGAAGAACACACATGAAATGACACTGGTGGATCCATAGGTGGATTGTGAAAAGAGCACACATGCAATGACACTGGTGGATCCATATGTGGTATATGACATGAACACACATGCAATGACTCCAGTTGTTGTTAGTAAAAAGAACACACATGCAATGGCACTGGTGGATCCAAGTGTGGTCTCTGAAGAGAACACACATGCAATGACTCTGGTTGTTGTTAGTAAAAAGAGCACACATGCAATGACACTGGTGGATCCATATGTGGTATTTGAAAAGAACACACATGCAATGACTCTGGTTGTTGTTAGTAAAAAGAACACACATGAAATGACACTGGTGGATCCATAGGTGGATTGTGAAAAGAGCACACATGCAATGACACTGGTTGAGCCATATGTGGTATGTGAAAACAAAACACATGAAATGACTCTGGTTGTTGTTAGAAAAAAATCCCAGATGCAATGACACTGGTGGATCCATAGGTGGATTGTGAAAAGAACACACATGCAATGAAACTAGTGGATCCATATGTGGTATGTCAAAAGAACACACATACAATGACTCTTGTTGTTGTTAGTAAAAAGAACACACATGCAATGACACTGGTGGATCCTTAGGTCGATTGTGAAAAGAGCACACATGCAACGACTCTAGTTGTTGTTAGTAAAAAGAACACACATGCAATGACACTGGTGGATCCATAGGTGGATTGTGAAAAGAACACACATGCAATGATACTGGTTGTTGTTAGTAAAAGGAACACGCATGCAATGACACTCGTGGATCCATAGGTGGATTGTGAAAAGAACACACATGCAATGACACTGGTAGATCCATATGTGGTATGTGAAAAGAAAACACATGCAATGACTCCGGTTGTTGTTAGCAAAAATAACACACATGCAATGACACTGGTGGATCCATAGGTGGATTGTGAAAAGAGCACACATGCAATGACACTGGTGGATCGATATGTGGTATGTGAAAAGAACACACATGCAATGACTACAGTTGTTGTTAGTAAAAAGAACACACATGCAATGACACTGGTGGATCCATATGTGGTTTCTGAAAATTACACACATTTCAATGACTCTGGTTGTTGTTAGTAAAAACAACAGACATGCAATGACACTAGTGGATCATGTGTGGTCTCTGAAGAGAACACACATGCAATGACTCTGGTTGTTGTTAGTAAAAAGAGCACACATGCAATGACACTGGTGGATCCGTAGGTGGATTGTGAAAAGAACACACATGCAATGACACTGGTGGATCCATATGTGGTATGTGAAAAGAACACATATGCAATGACTCTGGTTGTTGTTAGTAACAAGAACACATATGCAATAACACTGGTGGATCCATATGCGGATTGTGAAAAGAGCACACATGCAATGACACTGGTGGATCCATATGTGGTATGTGAAAAGAACAATCATGAAATAACTCCAGTTGTTGTTACTAAAAATAACACACATGCAATGACACTGGTGGATCCATCGGTGGATTGTGAAAAGAAGACACATGCAATGACCTTTGGTGGATCCATATGTGGTATGTGAAAGAACACATACAATGACTCTGGTTGTTGTTAGTAACAAGAACACACATGCAAGAACATTGGTGGATCCATGTGTGCTCTCAAGAGAACACACATGCAATGACACTGGTGGATCCATATGTGGTATGTGAAAAGAACACACATGAAATGGCTCTGGTTGTTGTTAGTAAAAAAAGCACAAATGCAATAACACTGGTGGATCCATAGGTGGATTGTGAAAAGAACACACATGCAATGACACTTGTTGTTGTTAGTAAAAAGAACACACATGCAATGACACTAGTAGATCCATGTGTGGTCTCAGAAGAGAACACACATTTCAATGACTCTGGTTGTTGTTAGTAAAGAACACACATGCAATGACAACTGGTGTATCCATGTGTGGTCTCTGAAGAGAACACACATGTAGTGACTCTGGTTGTTGTTAGTAAAAAGAGCACACATGCAATGACACTGGTGGATCCATAGGTGGATTGTGAAAAGAACACACATGCAATGACACTGGTGGATCCATATGTGGTATGTGAAAATAACACACATTTCAATGACTCTGTTGTTGTTAGTAAAAACAACAGACATGCAATGACACTAGTGGATCATGTGTGGTCTCTGAAGAGAACACACATGCAATGAATCTAGTTGTTGTTAGTAAAAAGAGCACACATGCAATGACACTGGTGGATCCATAGGTGGATTGTGAAAAGAACACACATGCAATGACACTGGTGGATCCATATGTGGTATGTGAAAAGAACACAAATGCAATGACTCTGGTTGTTGTTAGTAACAAGAACACATATGCAATAACACTGGTGGATCCATATGCGGATTGTGAAAAGAGCACACATGCAATGACACTGGTGGATCCATATGTGGTATGTGAAAAGAACAATCATGAAATAACTCCAGTTGTTGTTACTAAAAATAACACACATGCAATGACACTGGTGGATCCATCGGTGGATTGTGAAAAGAAGACACATGCAATGACACTGGTGGATCCATATGTGGTATGTGAAAAGAACACACATACAATGACTCTGGTTGTTGTTAGTAACAAGAACACACATGCAGTAACACTGGTGGATCCATGTGTGCTCTCTGAAGAGAACACACATTTCAATGACACTGGTGGATCCATATGTGGTATGTGAAAAGAACACACATGAAATGACTCTGGTTGTTGTTAGTAAAAAAAGCACAAATGCAATAACACTGGTGGATCCATTGGTGGATTGTGAAAAGAACACACATGCAATGACACTCGTTGTTGTTAGTAAAAAGAACACACATGCAATGACACTAGTGGATCCATCTGTGGTCTCAGAAGAGAACACACGTTTAAATGACTCTGGTTGTTGTTAGTAAAAGAACACACATGCAATGACATTGGTGTATCCATGTGTGTTCTTTGAAGAGAACAAACATGTAGTGACTCTGGTTGTTGTTAGTAAAAAGAGCACACATGCAATGACACTGGTGGATCCATTGGTGGATTGTGAAAAGAACACACATGCAATGACAATGGTGGATCCATATGTGGTATGTGAAAACAACACACATGAAATGACTCTGGTTGTTGTTAGTAACAAGAAGATACATGCGACAACACTGGTGGGTCCATGTGTGGTATCTAAAGAGAGCACACATTTCAATGAGACTGGTGGATCAATATATGGTATAGTGAAAAGAAAACACATGAAATGACTCTGGTTGTTGTTAGTAAAAAAAGCACACATGCAATGAAAATGGTGGATCCATAGGTGGATTGTGAAAAGAACACACATGCAATGAAACTGGTCGTTGTTAGTAAAAAGAACACACATGCAATGACACTGGTGGATCCATGTGTGGTCTCTGAAGAGAACACACATTTCAATGACTCTGGTTGTTGTTAGTAAAAAGAACGCACATGCAATAACACTGGTGGATCCATGTGTGGTCTCTGAAGAGAACACACATGCAATGGCTCTGGTTGTTGTTAGTAAAAAGCACACACATGAAATGACACTGGTGGATCCATATGTGGTATGCGAAAAGAACACACATCTCAATGACTCGGTTATTGTTAGTAAAAAGAACACACATGCAATGACACTGGTGGATCCATAGGTAGATTGTGAAAACAGCACAGATGCAATGACACTGGTGGATCCATATGTGGAGATCCGAAACATGTGATCACTCTGGGTGCTATGCCCTGATTGGCTGACATAGATGTCACGCAGATCGTCTCCACCAACCATTGATCATATCTGATGCAACGGGCAGGATAACCCCTCCCTTCTCCACTTTTTTTATGCATGGTCAATCCGTGCCACCGATACTTTAGCTCCATAAACAAGTGAAAATCCATCTATATAACTAAAATAAATAAAATAAATGATCATATTTCGAAGAAGCCATCGTCTTTATCTTCCGGTTCGTCCTCGTCTTTGTCAACGCCATGGTCTCTGCCATCGCCACCGTCGGTGTCCTCCTCTGGCGACTCGACACCGTCCGCTTCCTCGAATAAGCGCGCTATCTCCTCGTCAGAGTCCTCCTCCTCCTCCTCTTCATAGTCCCATGGGTCCACGTCACTCTCCTTCGCTTCTGCCTCCAACAGATCGATGAACGCCTCCTCGTTGGCCGAGTCGGACTCGTCCAAATAGCTATCTCCTCTCTTCTTCCTGGTCTTCTTCTCGTTCCTCTTCTTGTCCGTACTCTCCGGTGCAACATGTGCCCCTTCCTGGCTGCTGCTTTGCGCTCGTCCGACGCTGCAGGTACCCCATGCTCCTCCTATGGGGCCGGTACGAGCTTCGACATCACGGTGTCCTCGAGTGCCGATGTCGATGGATCCTGGCGCGGTCAGACATGGTGTGCTGCCTCAGCAGGCGACTCGCGAGCACGAACAATGTAGCAAAGAGCCGGGGACGTAGGATGGTTAGTGGATAGCTTGGACCTGCCATTCCCACGGCGAGGAGGCATCGTGCTCGAGGTAGTTGCTCCGAATGGTCGATGGTTGGTACACAGAGTGGGGTGCCGATCTGATCAAGGACGAGCAGCGGTTTCGTGCATCGTGTCCACGCATGCATTTGTCGATTATAAAAAAAATGTAATATCTCGCGTACTGAACATAATTTGATCACAACCAAAGTGGCACAACGTATTCTAGACTCGTAAATATCCCGTGCGTTCCTGTCACGTGGAGTTCGACGTGCCGACGTGATCGGGCAGCTGTTGCGCGCCTCATTGCCCCATCAACACGTGACACACGCACGCGGGATGTGCGCGCTGATTCCCGTGATGACCACCGGCTCGCCTCCTTATTATATACTGGATTTTGGGCGCCAAGACCATTAAAGTGTCCATCGCAATAAAGACAAGTCCCATTGATTCCCTACCCCTGCCTCCCCGGCTTCTTTGAGAAGGTAGAACGTACACGGTGGTCTTGTATAATAGTACTAGTACTACTGGACCACGGCATGTACTCTTTGACTATTCTCTCACACGAATCACTATCTCCTTCCTCCTGCCGCCGCCACACGCACCCTGCAAGCCATGGCTCCACTGAGGAGGGGGAGAGGCCGGTCGACGATCCTCGCGGAGAAAAGGGATAGAAATCGCCATGAGGCACTTCTTGCTCTACCAGCCGCTCATGCCCACCCTCTCATCGAGGCCCAATCTCCCCCGACAATGGTGTCGAATGTTCTAGCAGGCGAGGGCTCCTCCCAGTACGGTCTTCTTGTTCTACTTCTTCTCCATCTCCCTCTCCATCATGATCTTAATCAGCTTCTTCTTGTTTTTCTTCTTCTTCTGGCTCTTCCTCTTCTACGTATTACATGCCGGCCGTGGAGCCCGAATCCACCACGACGGAGGCGTTGCCGGACCCGTTCGGCCCTGTTACATGTCTCAGCAAGGTAGAAAATCTCCACGCTGTTATTTCTCCGAGTTATGATGTGGATTTCTTAGATCCTGTCCGCCCCGTATTGGTTATTCTTCTTCTTTTGCGAGTTGTATTAGTTTTCATGAATATGACTGGATCTCTTGGTCTTTCCTTAATACCGCTGTTCATAGATTCACTATGATTTTTTTGTGATTAGGATTAGTTTATGGTGGTTATGAATAGATCTCTAGGTCCATTTTTTAACACTACGGCCAATAGATTCAACGGGGATTTTTTTGATCTGTATTAGTATTCATCTGGGACATGGAGTGTAATTGTAGAATTCCTATTTCAATTAACATGAACGATGCAGCGATCGAAGGCCGAGTACCCTGAAAAGGTGGCCGCGATCAGTTCCAAGATTGCCAACCAACATGAGCTTGCACGCTCCCTCACCCAAGCTAATGAGAGCCTACGCAAGCAATTATCTGTGCAGAAGGAGATCTCGCTAGATTTTACACGTGATGTCGTTAGGCTGCAGAAAGTGCTCGACCGTAACTTGAACAGGCAAGAATAGGCCATCAAGATCAACCAGCTCACGGAGGAGAAGAAGAATCTCATGGAAAGGTGCATTCTCCTGCAGGACGAAGTCAGCGAGGCACTCAGAGGACGCGTCGAGGACACCAAGGCTACCATCCGAGCGTACCATGACAGGAAATGTTGCCTGGATGCAGTCAAGGAGATGAAGGCGGACATGAGCAGAGGGATCATCGTACTTGAGGGTTTTCGGAAAGAAAACAAGGAGCTAAGGGCATGTCTGGAGGCGTATCGGAGCAATTCCCAAGTTTGATTCCCCTTAGCGGGGACACGAATATCAGTTTGTCCTCCACTCCTTTTGTAATGTTTATGGTTCAGGGAGCAATGCCCATGTTTGCTTCCCATTATAGGGTGGAATAAAAATCCTAGGGCAAATCCTTATATATCTAGACATGTGTTGGTGTTCATGTTCATGAATGGACACCATGTTCTCTTTCCATTATGTATTTGGACATGGGTTTCTGCATTATGAGTTTGCCACTCTCCCACTATTGTTTGGTGATATTGGGAAAAACCAACAGCACACTAAACTGCAGATAAATCTTATTTGTCTTTGAAATTGAAATTATGACAGTGCCACTAGTCGATTTATAAAATGTTGATTAATCCTAGATTGTTCTTCCTTGAAATTATGACAGTGCCACTAGTCGATTCAGTTAATTATGGAAACTAACCAGCTTGTCCTGGTGAACTGAACAAACCATACTATGTATTTTTGTTGCAGGGAAAGAGGCGAAAGATCGACCAGGACCTGGCGACCTGGGTAAATGACAAGATAGCAATCCAACGGGAGAAGCAGAAATCCCAGAAACTAGCCTTTGACCAACTGCACGCTGAACTCGTGGTCCTTTCTGACAAGTGCCAGAAACCGAAGGAGTTAAATGCCGGTGGTGAAGCTACAGTGAAGGTCGCACCTCGGCTAGGAAGCAAACGGAGATCATGAAAGGGATCTTGAAGGAAAATCGTATGGCTACGAACAAAATTCTCTGCCATGTGACGGAGCGCTAGAACCTACAGCTGAAGCATGACATAGTACTGAAGGAGCTGGCCAATCTTAGGGACGAAAATAGGCAGCTCCGGGCCAGGCTCGCTTGAACATAACATATGTCTATTTAGTACTGAACTGCCTAGTTTATCCTCTGAAGTGGTGATTTTGTAAGCGTGAACTTAACTCTATGCACGATGTGTTCGTATGAAATTAGTTTGCTCGAGGATTAAGTTTGGCTTAGTTCAGAAAGCGCAACTGCAAGTCTTACAATTAACTAGTTTCAGGAATTGGCACAACATAAATTATTCATCTCGAATTTCCTTTATCCTCTATAGTCTGTCCTTGTTCACCCTCGCGTGCCTTCTTCATTTCCTTCAATAGATCCGCAATGTAGTACTCTAGCTTCTTCTTGTCTTCCCTGAGCTGATCCCTCTCCTTTTATGCATTATGAATTAGCAGCACGTGACTATCCTGAAGCTTCTTTGTAGTTCCAACAACCGAGCTCACATCGATTCCATCAGTTAGCTCTGACTGCAAATTCTCGATTTCTTGTTCCAACTCCTTATTTCGTACCGACAGCTTGTCATTATTTTTAGCTGCATCACTTACATCAGTAAATCTCCTCGACATTTCCAACTCATACATCTCCGATAACTGTGCCAAACTTTTCTTAAGTGCATCTGGCCACTCAAGATCCGCCCACTCTACTGCTTTACACACCGTACCAACCTAAAAACACACACACTATCGTGTTATGAACATGCACGATACATTTTACTTCATGTCACAGTTGCACATAATGTAAACAAACCTGATTTGTACAACCCAAGAACCTTCTCCCAGTGTTACTGCCTTCGAATGCAACATAGCTCCTTAGTTTTAGCCCATGGTCACATGACACTTCTCCATCGAGATCTAGGCCCTCCCATTCAGAGTCGTAGATCGTCCATGGTACCTATTGGTAAACGCAAAGCTGAAATCGAACACGATTGCATGCACATATGGAGCTTACATCGAGAGATTTACCATTGCCTAACCCTAGCCCGAGAAAACAGAGGAACTCACATGGTGGAAGGAATACTCGATGTCGGAGAGAAGGTTGTCGCTGCTTGACTGGTCGTCCTCTCCATTCAAGGACAGCATGGCGAATGCGTCGTTGCAGGCGACGGCGTCGGAGAGAGAGAGAGAGAGAGAGAGAGAGAGAGAGAGAGAGAGAGAGAGAGAGAGAGCAGCCCTTCTACCGCTGCAACAATGACTAAAATGGCAACTTACAATTGTTTAATGGATACCATGCCCTTTCCCTGGATTACTGTCTCCTGCCTAATATGGATTCTGTTCACACATTCTTATTTCAAATATTAAACTTGCACTCCCTCCATCCCAATTTCACTTCCTAACGAAAACATACCAGTATATTACATAATCTAATGAAACAAAATCATGTCAACCACCCGGTACTTATGCATCACTTGTTCAGTCATGGTTTCACAAAACATTACATTACAATCTCTAAACAAACATAATCACAACATGGTTTCACAAAACATCACATTACAATCTCTCAACAAACGTAATCACAGAAACAAGTATATTACATCAACTCAAGAAACAAAATCATGTCGACTACAAGGTACTTACACACCACTGGTCCTGTCATGGTTTCGCAAAACATTATATTACAGTCTCTCAACAAACAAAATAACAGAAACAAGTACAGTACATCATCTCAAGAAACATAATCATGTCAACTACAATGTATTTATGCATCACTAGTCTAGTCATGGTTTCACAAAACATTACATTACAATGTCCCAACAAACATAATAATGAAACAAATGCAGTACGTCATCTTAAGAAACATAATCATGTCAACTACAATGTACTTATGTCTTATTACAAAAACGATGGTTTCAGTGAGTGACATGTCCGAAAATCTCAACAGCTCGCATAGCATTATATCGCAATCTCTCAACAAACATAATCACAGAAACACACTCTAAATGCAACAGCAGTCAATATTACAAATACATGCAGGGGAACCCTGCGGTGCATATGACAAGCCCAGGGTAGCAGCTCTCGTCAGATCTCATCAATGTCGACCACCTCATTCTGTTCAGCCACTACAGGGGCATCTACATCCACTATAACCTCTTCAACAACATCAGAAATGGTACAAAGAAAGAACACCTTCCTGGTTCGCTTCTTTTGTTGCATAATCTGCATAAGATCTTCAGTATCCAAAACATCTATGAATTGCTACTTCTTATGATGCCACCACCAGATTTTTGCCATCTGCTTAGGGCCAAGACTGATTTCCTTACAGATCACCTCTCTCATTTCATCAAGAGTTACGTTTTTGGAATCGATAGTGATCTCCACAGTACATGACGAAAATGGCTTATTAACTCCCTCATCAAGTTTTTCCATGTATGAATCCACCTCTATGCGTATACTAAACTTATCTAGATCAGCATCTATTGGTCTGTATTCTCTAGGAGCAGAAGCTCTGGCAGCAAGATCTCCAACATCTTCATACATATCATCAATCATCGCTTCAACTTTCACCTTACGATCAGCTGCACAACACTCCCAAACCATCTGAAGCTCATGGGAGTGCTCAATTTGCTGATAGGTATAATTCATGTTGTGCCACACCAATTTTATCCTCTGTCTAGAACCCCAGGGAATTCTAGCGGCAAGCATATCTACCAGCTGCAAAACAGACACTCTCGCAACCAAAATCAATTTTGCGTAATCTTAGAACATGAACTGTGAACTCATATAGGTCCCTTGTATCAAAGTTGTGCCTAATTATATTAAAAAAGGGAACATTATGCCGTAACTAATCTACTTGCAAGATAAGGAACATATAAGAAAAATTCACCTCTCGCTCTTCTCCCGGGTTTTTTTCTTCGAGATCTGGGTGTTGCATCCGCCCACCGGAGCCGAACAATCCACCGTCAGCCTTGCTTTTCTCTTCAACCCGCTGCTCGTAGGTACCTTGGGAGCAGAATCCTTGCTGGCCTCTTCGCTAACTGGGGCTGAAGACCTCGCTGCTGCTACGCATTGAGCCCTAGACTTGGGCCCCGACGGACCCGAATCAGTCGGCGACATAGCTACAACCTTTGCCTTGCAAGACATGCTGGGCCGCTGCCATCGGATTCAGTGTTAGGGGAGGGAGAAAAAAGGTCCTCCGCCATCGACAAATTTAGGGTCGGGGAAGGGAAGAAAAGGGACCGCCGACGCCGCCGCAGCAAGATTCAGTGTCGAGAGTTAGGAAAGTATAGTAATGGATTTTCCCCTATGACACGTGCAGGTATGCTAAGAAGAGTGACTGGCGAAGGAGGGGCACAACAGGAACTAGTGTAACGGAATATCCTGACTTCATGGGTGCGATTTGAAAATATTGGGTTTGGCCATCATTCACTCGAAAGACCCCTCTCAGCAATTGGCGCCCCAACTTTTCGAATCGCGGTGATAAAAAACAACTTGGGTACCGCGTTGCCTGGGCGACCCAACTTTCGGGCCACAAAATGATATTCTCCAGAAAAGACGCTCACGCCAAAGGCCTGGTTGTGACCCAGACTCTCGGGGAGAGTATGGTTTCTTGCTTGAGTATGCTAACTATTGGAATGAAATCTGAATTCATTAACCTCCAAAATAGATCACAGAGAAGTTTGGTCCCGCGGAATTCAGCACCCTGATGAACACCACATCGAAGGCAATTACTTTCGCAAGCCGAATGATGGAGGTCAACCCATTTTCCATGGCTTTACATATATACAAATACTTAGATATATAACCACTATTCCCCGAGCCTCTGGGGAGTAACTTATTACTTGGCCGGATTCTCATAGACAACTAGCTTAGTTCCTTAGTAAGCTTCGAATATTCACACATCTAGAGCCTGGTTAAGTTCCACTTGGCTTGGATCTTGCAAACTTTGAACATTCACACACCTAGAGCCAGGTTAAGTTCCACCAGGCCCGATCTTGCAAACTTCGAATATTCACACACCTAGAGCCGGGTTAAGTTCCACTTGGCCCAGATCTTGCAAACTTCAAATATTCACACACCTAGAGCCAGGTTAAGTTCCACTTGCCCCGGATCTTGCACACTTCGAATATTCACACGCTTAGAGCCGGGTTAAGTTCCACTTGGCCCGGATCTTGCAAACTTTGAATATTCACACAACCAGAGACAGGTTAAGTTCCACTTGGCCCCGATCTTGGAAACTTCGAATATTCACACACCTAAAGCCAGGTTAAGTTCCACTTGGCCCGGATCTTGTAAACTTCGAATATTCACCCTGTGCTAACACCGTTCTTTTCAGATTACCATGAACCACCATAAAGCTGAGTTCTAGTGGCTTTTGGATACCCATAGGGATCTTCACTCAAAGCATAGTAAACTGATCATTGAGCTAAAGAAGAAATGTATGTGATCTCACTTAGGATTTTTACTCTTACTCTCTTGCTATCCGTATTGCACAGCAGAAGTTGAAGCATAGAACATCTTCATGAGGGAGAATTTGGCGGAGATCACAACTAACTCCTCTTAGTCCTTAGCCTTTGTCCATTTTTATTCTTACTCGACGGATAATTATACCTCGGCTCTGCCGGGTCAACCAACTATTGTAGTGACACTTCAAGATAGCGTGACTTTGCCTGAAATGATGCTTCACTTTCTCGAACAAGCAGGAACGTATGAGGCCAAACTTAAGAAGAAGGATGATGAGAACGCCAAGCTTCTCCTCAAAAGATGATGAAATAACTAGGCTTAATGTTGAAATCCAAAAGCTCAAAGATATTCATACGGCTAAGCTGGATAAGGCCAACTAGGAGTTCTCGGAAGAAAACGAGCGCCTGAAGACTCAGTTGGCTAAAGACCAAAATTTGCTGAAGGAAGCTGACCTCAAGTTTACATCAATGAACGTAGAATGTGAAATGCTCAAGCATAGAAAAAATGCTTCACTCGCTGAACTGGGTTGGATCCTTGGCCATATTGCTCGTAAATTTTCCCTCCTTTGCCGTAATTTCTTTGTCCGGGTTTGGCTTTTTACTTGTGCTAAAGTCTTTTGCTTATCTCATTTTCAGGCAAATTCCCCAAATCTGATGCCATCGTCTATGCTGTGGTTGATAAGTTTCACATGCGGCGAGGTACTCTGGTTGCTCCTTCCACAGATCCAATTCCTTATGATATGGAGGACATGCTGGTGAGCCTCGCGGCGCGAGCAGAAGTCATGAAGAACTACGATGCAGATATTATGCCCGTAGCCGTCCGGATCTTCAATGCCTTGTGGCCCAGTGATGATACTCCCGAAGGTTCAAAGGCTTTTCTTGAAAAATTAATGGAGTGCGAGACGCAGCTGGACCTCTAGTGAGAATCTGATGCGCGCGCCGGGGCTGATACGGCACTAAGCTTCATACTTTCGTGGTATGAGACATTGAATTTGAAGGTTCTTGACCGCATGCGCACTGGATCAAAATGGACTAATGATCCGGAGTGTATCGCTCAATGCAAGGCTTAGCCTACAAGCTCATCTAGAATGTCAAAGATGGCTCGAAGCTACGAAGGCGAGGAAGGTTCAGAATTTGTGAAGAAACGGAAGACCCAGAGGGCGCTGAGGCCAATCTGGATGATGAGGCCCAGACTAAAGCACCCCCCATGAATGCCGAATTACCTCCTCCTACAACTGATGGCTCGGATGCTGCTGCTCCTTGAGCAAAAAAACAATTCAAATTCGTTAAATTCCAGGTATGTCGGGTGCAAATGTATCAAGTACAATGGTTATGTTTTGTTGCTAATAAGTTTTTATGGTCGGATTAACTTACTCGGAGTCCCCGAGTTTCATTTTCTTATTCCCCCAATTTTATGTTTCGGCTCGCGTCTGCCTTGATTCGGTTTTTGACTTATCAGTCCGAGGTTCAAAAAATTGACTTAACAATACTTGACACTTTGGGATTAGCTCAACGTAATCCAACATAACATAAATAAAATAAATATAGGGTTAGTCCGAATAACAAATGTCGGCTCTATTATGATCATTTCCTTGGTTGTTTTTCGTCTCCTTTGCAATTCCAAACTTGTTCTCTTGCTTGCCATGAAGCCAATTCTTGTTGGACAGCAGCAAGTCGAAGAGTTAGGTTTTTGGTGCCTACATACTACTAACTCGACTAAGGTGTAAGTAATTGAAGCCAGCCGACATATAAAAAGTAAATATAGAAAAGACAATTATAAAGCAGTCCCTGAGTTTCTGCTTGGGGTGCCGAGGTTTCACTAATAAGCTCATTGCCGACATACATACGGACATATGAGATATTACGATACATAGAATTTCTGCTAAGTGTAAAACGGATGGAGTAGAGCTACATTGCATGGACGTTTAGATTCCTTGCCGGACCTGTCTGCCTTGTTCTTCTCCTGTGGTTGTGCATCGATAAGGTAGTAGCAATCATTGTGCAATGCTTTGCTTACAATGAATGACCCTTCCCATGGAGGGGGTAACTTAAGCATGCCTGTAGTGCGCTGTACCAGCCAAAGTACAAGATCACCTTCCCGGAAGACTCAAGGGTTTACTTTCCGGCTATGTTAGCATCGGAGATTTTGCTGATATATGGCGGATCTGAACAAGGCCAGTTCTCTCGCTTCTTCCAGCAGATCAACATCATTTTGCCGGCCTTCTCGGACTTCGGCTTCTGTGTATTGGGCGACCCTGGGCGAATCATGCTCTATATTGGCTGGTAGTACAACTTCTGCCCAATATACCAGAAAAATGGCGTACAACCTGTTGATAAATTCGGACATATTCTTAGACTCCATAGTACCGCTGGTAGTTCTACTATCCAGCACCCCGCTGATCATCACAGCCACTCAATGAGCCGGGGTTTTATCCCGGACAAAACTAGTCCGTTGGATCTTTCCACTTGCCCGTTCCATGCGGGGTGGGATACTGATGCAATAACCAGCCATATCTTATTTTCTCGGCAGAACCTGGCAAATTCTCCTTCAGCAAAGTTTGTGCCATTATCAGTTATGATATTGTGGGGATAGCCATATCTCAAGATTATATCTTAGAGGAATGTCACAACTATTCCCCCATCACATTTTCTGATTGGCTTTACCTCAATGTTCGCGAATGTTTGTCGGATATCATCAAGGAGCGTCTTGCTTTCCTTAGTTTTTAACACAACATCATCCACATAAACTTACACATTTTGACCAATTTGGTCATGTAGACATTTTGCATGCATCGTTGATACGTTGCTCCTGCATTACATAAACCAAACGGCATAGTGTGATAGCAATAAGCCCCTTACAGGATGATAAACACGGTCTTTATTTTATCATCCGGGTTCAAAGTGAAGGAAATATGCCCTGAGAGGCAATAATAAAGTTGTTATTATGTATTCCTTGTATATGATAGATGTTTATTTTGCATGCTATAATTGTATTGATAGGAAACATCAATGCATGTGTGTTTAATAAACAAAAAGGGTTCCTAGTCATGCGTCTCTTATAGACTAGCTTGTTGATTAACAGGATGATCAAGGTTTCCAGATCATGGACATTGGATGTTGTTAATAATAAGGTCACACCATTGGTAGAATGATGTGATGAACATTCATCCGAAGTATAGCATTACGATCAAGTCATTGTGTTTATATTGCTATAACATCATACGAAGTAATCTTTATCCTTAGACCATGAGATCATGTTAATTGCTAACACCGGAAGAGTATCTTGATAACATCAAATGTCACACCGTAACAGGGTGACTATAAAGATGGGTTCAGTGCTATGAAGCTGTTATGTTGAGGCTCATGGATCAAGAGTGGAATTTGTCAATCCAGATGACGGATAGATATACTCTCGGCCCTCTCAGTGATATCACATTAGGATAGCTTGCAAGCAAGTGATGTGATCACTAGAATGTTATATCACGGGAACGAGAAAAGAGTGCATGTCGGTAACGAGATCAAACTAGGTATGAAGATACCGATGATCGAACCTCGGACATGTAATATATCGAGAGACAAATGGATTTAGTTACAAGCATTAAAGGTTCTCATGATCACAGGAGTCATCGTTGAATGTGTAGGAGTCGAGATGGATCTCCGTGTCCATTGCTGATTATTGATCGGAGAAGGGTCTCGATCATGTACGCATTATTCGCGAACCACGGTGGCACACTTAAGAGTTACCGGACACCATTTTGGAGCACAGATGTTTGAACGAAAGAATTGCAAAGCGTAGGAATTGTTTCAATAGAAACCGGAAATTGTTTCGGTGAAATTGCGTAGTGGTTCTGCATGTGATATTGAAATATTGCAAGGGGCTATATGTGAATGTTTGTTAATTAAAGTAATTAACAAAATTCTGAATAAATTTAATAAAAGAGTTTTATTAAATGAGAGAGCATTAAATTTGGAGAAGCTTAATGCATTTAAAGTGGAGACTTTAAAAGGGAATGTGAAGAGGCATTTTAATGTGGGGGTTACCACCACATGAATGGGGAGGTGAGGTCACCCCCATGCGCCGCCATGGAGAGAGGGGCACCCCTACTCCTATAAAGGCCACCCATTCCCTCCTTCATCCACACACCTCCTTGTGAAGGATCTCTCCCTCTAGAATTATTCCCCATGGTCTCGGATTAGAGATACATGTTCCGGTGGCATTTCGCGGAAGGAGTTGTTGCTCACTGGATCGCTGGAGCGAGGAGGTGGAGGTTGTCCAGTGGCTTGAACGCAAAAGGAAAAGTGCGGATGCTGCTGATTTGTGACGCCGGACTTCCTCACGATCTTGAGATCGGCAAGTGTACGACTACATCAACCATGAGTTCCTACTCGTTAACAAAGCTCGTTGTCTACGAGGGTAAGTTCTCCATGGATGTATGTCCACCCGTTTGCTCTGTACCTAGTAGATAGATCTTGGCGTGTAGTTCTCATCGTAGGAAAATTTTTGTTTTCTATGCTGCGGACCCAACAGTGGTATCAGAGCCTGATCTATGCGTAGGTGCTTTCCACGGGTAGTACACATATGTTTATATGTGGGCAATTATGATCATGTTATTGCATCTTCTATGTACTTTGGATATTGGTGGCATAGTGGGATGAAGCGGCCCGGACCAACCTTACATGTCATCGTACATGAGACTGGTTCCACGACTGACATGCAACTTGTTTTGCATAAGTGGCTGGAGGGTGTCTGTCTCTCCTACTATAGTCAATATCTGATTTACAATGAGTTTCTAATAACTTAGTTATCCTCGTTGTCATTCATGTTCGTAGGTTAGACAAGTTCTATCTCCGAAAGCCCTAATCCACGTAAAACTTGCAATTGATAAATTAGAGGCATCTAGTTTAGATCGTTGCTGGGCTAGTGTTTTGTTATGGTATAGTTGTAAGTAGATGTATGATAGATACTCTTACAACTCACTTAACGTGTAAGTTCCATAGACCTTGGCCTTACACACAAAGGAATGATATAGATTATACCACGATGCAAATGATAGAGATCAAATGTGTTCTTCCTTAAGTATGCACCGTTTTGTGGATCGTGTTTTGAGGCATCACGTGATGATCAGGTGTTCTCAACTCTACGCTTTCATACAACGGGTGTAAGACAGTTTTACACACGCAAATACTAAGGTTCTTACTTGACGAGCCTAGCATGTACAGACATGGCCTCGGAACATGGACCGAAAGGTTAAGCATGAGTCATATAGTTGATATGATTCCCATATAGATGCTCGCCTTTGAAGCTACACCGACTCACGTGATGATCGGACTTGGTGTAGTGGATTTGGTTCATGTAATCACCAAAAGGACACGAGGGATGTCGTTTTTGAGTGGGAGTTTATTATTAATTTGGATTAGTTGAATTCAATCTATCATAAACTTAGTCTAAATATACTTTACAATTTCTATTGTAGATGGCACCACCTGCTTTTAATTTCAATGTGTTCATGGAGAAAGAGAAACTTGTCATGTAATGGTAGCAACTTCACAAACCGGGCTATGAATTTAAGGATTCTCCTCACTTTGCTGCACAAAAGCAATATGTGCTAGATCTTGTGCTAGGCCCCCACCAGCTCGATGCCCGACAAGGAAAAGAATGTCTATATAACTCGTCAGAGGACCACAACTTAGTTCATTGCGGCATCTTGTATGGGCTAGAGCCGAACTTCAAAGCGTTTGAAAATGGCAATGCCTTTGATACCATGGGAGAATTGAAAATGATTTTCGATACCCATGCTGCCGTAGAGAGTTATAATGCTACAGAAAAGTTCTTTAGCTGCATGATGGAGGAAAACAGCTCCGTTAGTGAGCACGTACTCAAAATGTCTGGGTACGCCGATAAGCTTGTGTGCTTGGGAATAACGATTTCCATTGACTTAGGCATACATCGTGTTCTCCAATCTCTGCCACCTAGCTACAAGAGCTTCGTGATGAACTATAATATGCAGGGCATGAAGAAGTCTCTTCCCGAGCTTTTGTCAATGCTTAAGACTGAAGAAGTGGAGATTAGGAAAGAACATCAAGTGTTGATGATTAATAGGACCACCAGTTTCAAGAAGGACAAGAAAGGCAAGCACAAGGGAAAGAAGGGTGGAAAGTCTGTTGCCACGCCTGAAAAGAAACCCCGAGCTGGCCCTACGTCTAACACCGAGTGCTACTATTGCAAGGGGACTGGCATTGGATGCGCAACTACCCCAACTATTTGGCGGACAAGAAGTCCGGCAAGGCAAACAAAGGTATATGTGATATACATGTTATTGATGTGTACTTGACTAGTACTCACAGTAGTACCTGGGTATTTGATATAGGATCGGTTGCTAATATATGTAACTCGATTCAGGGGCTGCGGAACAATCGACAACTAGCAAGGGATGAGGTCACGATGCGGGTCGGAAATGGATCAAGAGTTGATGTGATCGCCATCGGAACGCTGCCTCTCCATATGCCATCGGGATTAGTTATAAACCTAAATAATTGTTATTTGGTCATGCACCTATGTTGAATGGTTTATTTCTGTTGGATCTCGATAGTAATATTACGCACATTCATAATGTTAATGCTAAAAAGATTAAACTTGATGATGATATGTCTACATATATGTGGCACTGCCGTCTAGGTCATATAGGCGTTAAACGCATGAAGAAACTCCATTCTGATGGACTTTTGGAATCACTTGATTTTGAATCATTTGATACATGTGGGCCATGCCGTATGGGCAAGATGACTAGAACGCTATTTTCCGGTTCAATGGAACGGGCGACAGATTTATTGGAAATCATACATACTGATGTGTGTGGACCAATGAGTGTGTTCAATGAGGTGGATATCGTTATTTTGTTACTTTCACGGATTATTTGAGTAGATATGGGTATATCTATTTGATGAAACACAAGTCTGAAACTTTTGAAAAGTTCAAGGAATTTCAGAATGAAGTGGAAAATCATCATAATAGAAAGATCAAATTTCTACGGTCTGACCATGGAGGAGAGTATCTAAGTTACGAGTTTAGCACACACATGAAAGAGTGTGGAATAGTTTCACAACTCACGCCTGCCGGAACACCACAACGTAATGGTGTGTCGGAGCGTCGTAATCGTACCTTATTGGATATGGTTCGATCTATGATGTCTCTGACTGACCTGCCACTGTCATTTTGGGGTTATGCACTGGAAACGGCTGCATTCACTTCAAATAGGGCACCATCTAAATCCGTTGAAAAGACACCGTATGAATTATGGTTTGGAAACAAACCTAAGCTGTCATTTCTTAAAGTTTGGGGATGCGATCTTTATGTGAAGAAACTTCAACCGGATAAACTCGAACCCAAAGCGGAAAAATGCGTCTTCATAGGATACCCTAAGGAAACGATTGGGTATACCTTCTATCACATATCCGAGGGCAAGATCTTTGTTGCCAAGAATGGATCCTTTCTTCAGAAGGAGTTTCTCGCGAAAGGTGTGAGTAGTCGGAAGGTAGAACTCGAAGAGGTTATTGAACCTTCTCTTCATGGAATGGCGAGTAGCGCAGCACCGGAAGTTGTTTCGGAGTTGACTTCACCTGATGAAGAGAGAGCTAATGATAATGATCATGAAACTCTGAAAGAGGACACTACCGAACCTCGTAGGTCAAGCAGGACACGTGCAGCTCCTGAACTATACGGCAATCCTGTTATGAATTTCATGATTGATGAAATAGATGACCCTGTGACATATGAAGAAGCGATGATGAGCCCTGATTCCAACAAATGGCTAGAAGCCATGAAATACGAGATGGAATCCATGTACGAAAACTAGGTTTGGACCTTGGTGGACTTACCTCACGATCGAAAGGCCGTTGAGAATAAATGAATTTTCAAAAGAAAAACTGATGTTGATGGTAAAGTAACCATCTATAAGGCTCGACTTGTCGCAAAGGGGTTTCGACAAATTCAAGGAGTTGACTACGATGAGACATTCTCTCCCATAGCGATGCCTAAGTCAGTTAGGATTATGTTAGCAATTGTTGCATATTTCGATTCTGAAATATGGCAGATGGATGTCAAAACTGTGTTCCTCAATGGTAATATTGAAGAAGAGTTGTATATGATACAACCTAAGGGTTTTGTCGATCCTAAGGATGCTAATAAGGTGTGCAAACTTCAGCGATCCATCTATGGACTGAAGCAAGCATCACGAAGTTGGAATCTCCGCTTTGATGAGGTGATCAAAGAGTTTGGATTTGTCCAAACTTATGGAGAGGCTTGTATTTACAAGAAAGTGAGTGGGAGCAATGTGGCATTTCTGATATTATATGTGGATGACATATTATTGATTGGAAATGATTTAGATCTTTTAAACAGTGTTAAAAGTTATCTAAACAGCAAATTTTCGATGAAAGACCTTGGTGAAGCATCATATATATTTGGCATTAAAATCTATAGAGATAGATCAAGACGCCTAATTGGGATATCGCAGAGTACATACCTTGATAAGATATTAAAGAAGTTTAATATGGACGGAAGTAAGAAGGGGTTCTTACCTATGTTGCAAGGCAAGACATTGAGTAAGACTCAAAGTCCGGCTACGTCGGAAGAAAGAGAGATAATGGATCAGATCCCCTATGCCTCAGCCATAGGCTCTATAATGTATGCCATGCTATGTACAAGACCGGATGTGGCACATGTATTAGTTTGACTAGTAGGTACCAATCTGATCCAGGTTCGGAACACTGGATAGCGGTCAAGAATATCCTTAAGTACTTCAGAAGAACTAAGGATATGTTTCTTTTATACGGAGGTGAAGAAGAGCTAGTCGCTAAGTGTTATGTCGATGCTAGCTTTGACACTTATCCGGATGACTCTAAGTCTCAATCCAGATACGTATTTCTCTTGAACGGAGGAGCAGTTAGTTGGAGGAGCTCCGAACAACCTGTGGTAGCTGGATCAACAACGGAGGCGGAATATGTTGTCGCTTGAGCGGTAGCACAGAAGCGTTTGGATGAAGGAGTTCATAACGGAACTGGGTGTGGTTCCAAGTGCGTTGGACCCGATGGTGATATATTGTGACAACAATGGAGCCATAGCCAATGCAAAGGAACCAAGGTCTCATAAGAATTCCAAGCATATTAAGCGCCGGTTTCACTCCATCCGCGAGCATGTCAAGGATGGAGATATAAAGATTTGTAAAGTGCACACGGAACTGAATGTACCAGATCCGTTAACTAAAGTACTCCCTAGGGCAAAACATGATCAACACCATAACTCCATGGGTGTTAGATTTATCACTATGTGAACTAGATTATTGTCTCTAGTGCAAGTGGGAGACTGAAGGAAATAATAAAGTTGTTATTATGTATTCCTTGTATATGATAGATGTTTAATTTGCATGCTATAATTGTATTGATAGGAAACATCAATACATGTGTGTTAATAAACAAAAAGGGTTCCTAGTCATGCCTCTCTTATAGACTAGCTTGTTGATTAACAGGATGATCAAGGTTTCCAGATCATGGACATTGGATGTTGTTAATAACAAGGTCACACCATTGGTGGAATGATGTGATAAACATTCATCCGAAGTATAGCATTACGATCAAGTCATTGTGTTTATATTGATACAACATCATACGAAGTAATCTTTATCCTTATACCATGATATCATGTTAATTGCTAACACCGGAAGAGTATCTTGATAACATCAAACGTCACACCGTAACAGGGTGACTATAAAGATGGGTTCAGTGCTACGAAGGTGTTATGTTGAGGCTCATGGATCAAGACTTGAATTTGTCAATCCAGATGACGGATAGATATACTCTGGGCCCTCTCGGTGATATCACATTAGGATAGCTTGCAAGCAAGTGATGTGATCACTAGAATGTTATATCACGGGAACGAGAAAAGAGTGCATGTCGGTAACAAGATCAAACTAGGTATGGAGATACCGATGATCGAATCTCGGACATGTAATATATCGAGAGACAAAGGGATTTAGTTACAAGCGTTAAAGGTTCTCACGATCACAGGAGTCATCGTTGAATGTGTAGGAGTCGATGCGGATCTCGTGTCCCGCGCTGATTATTGATCGGAGAAGGATCTCGATCATGTCTGCATTATTCGCGAACCGTAGGGTGGCACACTTAAGAGTTACCGGACACCATTTTGTAGCACATATGTTTCAGACGAAAGAATTGCAAAGCGCAAGAATTGTTTCAATAGAAACAGGAAATTGTTTCGGGTGAAATTGCAGAAAGTGGTTCTGCATGTGATATTGAAATATTGCAAGGGGCTATATGTGAATGTTTGTTAATTAAATTAATTAACAAAATTCTGAATAAAATTAATAAAAGAGTTTTATTAAATGAGATATCATTAAATTTGGAGAAACTTAATGCATTTAAAGTGGAGACTTTAAAAGGGAATGTGAAGAGGCATTTTAATGTGGGGGGGGGGGTTACCACCACATGAATGGGGGAGGTGAGGGGTCACCCCCCCATGCGCTGGCCATGGAGAGAGGGGGCACCCCCTCCTCCTATAAAAGGCCACCCATTCCCGCCTTCATCCACACACCTCCTTGTGAAGGATCTCTCTCCCCCTCTAGAATTATTCCCCCATGGTCTCGGATTAGCGAGATACATGTTCCTGGTGGCATTTCGTCTGGAAGGAGTTGCTGCTTCCGCTGGATCGCTGGAGCGAGGAGGTGGAGGTTGTCCGGTGGCTTGAACGTGTGTGCGAGTGCGGATGCGCTGCTGATTTGTGGCACTCAGACTTCCTCACGATCTTGAGATCGACAAGTGTACGACTACATCAACCACGAGTTCCTACTCGTTAACAAAGCTCGTTGTCTACGTGGGTAAGTTCTCCATGGATGTATGTCCACCCGTTTGCTCTGTACCTAGTAGATAGATCTTGGCGGGTAGTTCTCATCGTAGGAAATTTTTTGTTTTCTATGCTGCGGACCCAACACAAAGGTATCTGGTGGAAGCCAGGATATGCATCTATATATGATAACAGCTCACACCCGGCAGTTGAGTCAATGTCCTAGTCTATCCTTGGCATTGGAAATGGATCTTTTGGACATGCTTTATTCAGGTTCGTGTAATCGATACACATACACCACACCACAGTAACCGGATCAGAGAGACAATCCCGGTGAATTACCTCCATGATAAAACCGGCCGCAAGGATCCAAGCTCTCTCATCTCCAATGACTTTTCTCCTGTCTTCGGCGAAGCGGTGGAGAGGTTGCTTCGCCGGCTTTGCTCTGGGTCTTACAAGCAAAGATATTCCGATTCTCACGGAGGAAATTGACGAGCTCGCTTTCCTTTTTGTCTCTTAACCCGGCACCAATGGTTACGGTGCACTCCGGGAACTGGTCATCAATAGGCACCTTCTTTGTATCCTTTGTCACTTGAAATGAGACGCTCCCATGCAGGTTAGTTAGAGCCGGCATATGCAGATGTGTGGACTGAGCTAATGCCGCCACCTCCTGAATTTTTCTATTCTCTTGAGCTATCACGAGTGACTCAGCTAGATTAGAATCAGATAAGGCACACTCAATGGAACGCCACAAACAGAACAGGTGCACCCCATGACGACGCACTAGGCTGAATGAATCCCTTTTCCAGCTACTCCTTCAACTGTTTCTTCAATTCCTTCAGCTCATCCACATCCATCTTATATGGTTTCTTTGCTATTGGTCCTGTTCCCGGCATCAGGTCGATAAGAAACTCTACTTCTCTGTCAGGTGGCATTCCTGGCAGTTCTTCCGGAAACACGTCAGGGTAATCCCTAATCACTGGCACAGTATCCATGCTAACCCCCTTAAGAGAATTCAGCTTACACCTTCCTGGTCGTGCAGCTGACTTGAATCTAATCCTCTTACCATCCTGGGTTTTGAGTGAAACAGCTCGCTGTGCACAATCTATGTGTCCCTCATGCATAGACATCCAATCCATACCCAGAATAACATCTAATCCCTGTTATTCCAACACTACCAAATGTGCAATGAAGTTGTGTGTTCCAATCCTCATAGTTAAATTGCGGCATCCCGCACTAGCTATCATATCTCCTCCAGGTGAACTCACTCTAAAAGACCTCTTCATAGACTCAGTAGGTAACTTATACTTATCCACAAATGCCCTTGATATGAATGAATGCGATGCACCAGTATCGAAAAGTATAAGTGCAGGGTAAGTGTTGATTGGAAACTTACCAATCACAAGGTCAGGCTCGTCTGGAATCTCTTCCACATTCACGTGGTTCATTGTGGCCTTCTCATTGTTGGTTGGCTTCAGTCCTTTCCTCTCCGGACAGTTGTCAGCATAGTGTCCCTTCTGCTTACACTTGAAGCATGTCACCTCACTCAGATCCTTCTTCACAAAATTGCGATCACGGTTGCGGTCATGTCCACCGTGTCCTCCAGAGTGGTGAGAGTGTCCTCCCTTGTGGCTGTGGTGGCTGCTCCTATGGTTGTCATGACGATGTCCATCGCCTCCATGGTGGTGGCGATCATGGCTCCCATGGTCACTCCCTCCATGTTTGGAGTATCCATCATATGAAGTGCGAGACTTGTGATGTGAACCAGAGTGGTGATTGTTGTTCTTTCTCTTGCGGCTTTCCACTTGCTTGTGCTTCCCTTCCAAGATCCTGGCCTTGTCCATAAGCTCCTGGAAAGTGGGGCAATAAACCACCAGCAGCTGCACTGAAAGCTCATCACTGAGGCCATCCAGGAATCTCTCCCTCCTTTTTGCATCAGTGTCAAAATCCTCAGGTGCATAACGGGACAGGTTGTTGAACTCCTCAATGTACTCGGCCACGGTGCGATTGGTTTGGCGCAAGTTGCAGAACTCCTTCCTCTTCAGGCTCAGAACTCCTGAAGACACGTGGTCGGTCCTGAAACCTTCCTCAAACATTGCCCAAGTCACAGTATTCAGAGGGTGGGTGATCTGAAATGTATCCCACCAAGAAGCGGCTGGTCCCTCTAGTAGGTGAGCGGCAAACCTCACCTTCTCAGCATCAGTGCATCCAACAGTTACTAGATCCTTGTTGACTGAACGCAACCAGTCGAGAGCAACCATTGGTTCCGTTGCAGTAGAGAACTTAGCTGGCCTTAACCTCAGAAATCTGGTGAGAGCATCTCCCTGAGGCTGATTGTTTCCATTGTTGTTGTTGTTCTGATTTTCCATGAACTGGGTCATCACTAGGGTCAGATGTGCCTGAGCTGCCATGAGCTGCTCCAACTCAGTGGGTTGACGGCGGGGAGGCATCTGCGGTTCAGCACAGGTAAGTTTAGAAAGAATCAACTACGGTAATAGGATTCTACCCATGCATATGGTCACGCAACAACAAACAATTGCAGACAATCACAAGCAAGCAACACATCATCAAACAAGCGGTCCAGCAACATCTCAGGTGTTATTCTAGCAGTATATATCTACTAAAATAGTTTTGCAAGAGTTGGCAATGGTTAACTAAACAGTTGAACATCAAAACGACAAAACAACAATTCTGACAGAACAGTTCTGCTGTGTTCTCGAATTTTTCCGCCTGACTTAAACTCGTCAGAAAATTAAGCCAATTTTTGTGCATATAGAACAGGAAGTTCCGCATCAGCCCAATTTTTTTCAGATTTTTCAGAGTTACCAGACAAATATGAAAAATCGCGCAGTACTGCTGTATCAGCAGAAAAACTGCAGCGAAAACAACACAGATAGTAACCAAATTGCCATAACTCTTTCATATAATTTGCACAAATAATTCCTGGGATATTGGAGTACACAAATAAGCATTTAAACACTCTTACACTAACACGAACTAAGTATCACAACGATCGAGAATAATCCTAACGAATTTACCTAACGAGGACTAATTGGTGGACTTCTATCTATTGCTTGAAGAGTTTGAGGTAGGCCCTTGCGGTCATGCGTTGGCGCTTCGGCTCGCGGTACAACCATGGCGGCGGAGTGTACACCTCTCCTGAACCATCACTTGAAACGTCAAACTCCACCTCTTCTGGATCCTCCTCTTCTTCTTCATCCTCAGCTGCAACTGCAACAGCTTCATCTCCTCCACCATCATCGTCTCCATCATCATCATCCTCGTCCTCATCATCATCATATCCACTGTCATCATCATCCCCATTGTTGCCATCATCTCCATTGTCATCATCAGAGGGTGGATTCAGCTGTGCTTGGAGAGCGGCAATCTGGGCTGTCATAGCTTCAATAGTTTGATCCCTTTCCTGGACTATCTCTTGCAGTTGCTGTATGTTCTGGGTGTTCTCCTGCACAGTACCATGAAGATGTGCTATGGTTGCATCTCTGGCTATCAGGGCATTCTCCAGAACTCCCACAGCTTCATGCAAAGTGTCAATCTCCTGTCCTTGGACCACCATACCATTGCTAGTAAAATCTGCAATCTCCTTTATCATCCTCACCTTCTCTGCTAGAGCTCCATTCTCCCTTTCCATGTCCTCTATGTGCCTCCGACGGGGCGGCATGTTGTTCCTGTCGCCCGGGGTAACCACAAGGTTCCCATCTTCATCACACCTTCCATAGTCACGGTAGGGTGAATCTGCCGGTAGTAGGTGTCGGACTTGATGGCACTGGCGAGACAGGGCTTCATGTATGGCCAAGTTGATTCCAAGTCCCCAGTTGCAGTATGTCTTGGTGTAGATCAAGTGCACTGGGTTTGGCAAGGCGGCATCTCTGAATATGAAGGTAGTGATCTCCCATGCATCCTCTCCATATCCATAGGTGTACAGCCTTCTTCCCTTGAACATGGGCAGTGGCAATCCCAATGATCTGAGAGTTGAGCTAACTGCCTTGCAAAGGGCCTTGGTGACTCCATGGTGGCATACTCAGTCCTGACTTCTCCCATCTATCAAGTAAAAGAGGAAAGTGTGAGAATAGCATATGGTAAGAATTTTACGAGAGTGAAAGGCATAAGATGAAAGATAGAGTTAATATAGGCTTTAATAAATCTATGGCTTCCTAATCCAATTCTAGGTCACGATCCTAAAGTCGACACACGGTCTCTAATACCATCCTGTGACACCCCGGTTCTGAAAAGACCGTGGCCTCTATGTGACATGCCAATCCCTGGATCGGTTCATTGGCCCACAATAGAGTAAGATAGATAACATAGCAAAATATCCGTGTATCATAGATAACGAAGATCCAGAGTACCATTATTACAATAAAAGCTTAGCACAAAGCTAGCTCAAATTATTCAGGTAGCAACATAAACGAGATAAATCCTCCATTCTTCAAATTGCCCACAAGTGAACAAGTGCCGAGTGGAGTACCGTGGCCTATAACGATCAATCAGAATCGGAATAACCTGCAGCATGAAACGCAACAGCCCCCAAGGGTCAATACATGGAATGTATGGCAAGTAGATCTAGTAAATGGAGGCAATAGTACTAACATCTACATGCATATTTGGCAAGTGGAGCTGTGTCTGGCTTGCATTTGCAAATAACTTTGTCCTACTTTCATAAACAGTTTTGAATTTTCTTTGAAAAGATCCCAAATAAGTTAACCCAACAATATTAAACAATTATGAAATTAGAATGAGCGAGAAACATGTCATGGAATCAATATCAAGCAACTCAGTTGTCCATAACCGGGGACATGGCTAATCGATTAGATTATACACTCTGCAGAGGTTAGTACACTTTACCCATGCGACTTGGCCAGCCCAGCTCGTACCATCACTCTCATTTTGGGTGATGATAGGGAGAAGACCAAGAAGATACTGTTCGGGAAGTAGCTCCTCAATCCCGACGCGCACCGGTCCAACCTACCAAAATTCTACATCTCTGGATACTGGTTCGAGTTACCACAACCTACTAAGTCCAACCAACCGCCCATTTCATTATTGGCACATGGTTGTACACGTAAGCTACACAATAAAGAAGCCAATCATTCTCTCTTGATACCTGGGTGCCTTTCCGCAATGAAACCACCAAAAAATATCAATACCATCACACCCAGGGGGTTCATTGATTAAGTTGTTTTAGTTTTCACAAACCAATACTTTGAGAAAACAAGTATCAATGATGTAACCCAGCCCTCGTTCAACATAGCATGGCTAAGCACATCTACAACGGTGGTTCATCTACAAGGAAAGCCCTACCACATAATAGGTCATAGCATAGCGATAGTATCATCCTACACATGCATCTACAAAATACACGACAATGCATTGAAAATAGTAGGACGATATCATGAACAAAGTAGCATCTACTTGCCTTGATTGTAGCGGTCGGAGGAACAATCCACACACGAGCAAGGGTTGTACTCCACACAATCTACACGACACAATTGCATTCATAAACAAACAATTCACAAACATATGCAACAAAGGTGATGCATGAATGCAACAACAGCAAGTGAATTGGTGCTACAGCTGCACCACATAATACTAATACATATTACTACCGAATACATGCATGGAAAATAGATTTGGCGCTAGGAAAACTATTAACCAAAAGTAGAGATCTCTACTAGAGCTAGAACTTAAATAATTCACTACCGGTAGTATACTGTTTGTCAAATCCTGGAAACATTCTACCGCATAGGCATCGCTGATAAGAAACAGTACCAACTGGATTTACTCAAAAAGGAGTCATAAAACATCCCGAGTAATTAAAACACTGCAGAAAGTAATTAGACAAATACTGCAGAAGTTTTTACTGTAAGCCTATCTTTATATATCACGATGAGATTCCCCTCGTTCATACGAGTTCAGGGACATATCACACGCGATTTTTGGAGCTACGAAACTTTTACTACGAATTTATTACTCCGAAAAGGCCACTAACTAGTTTGATTAAACTGTACTAAACCTGACAGTAAAAGTCTGAACCAAAGGTACAGCGAGATTCTACACGACTCACTGAACTCGTGCATATTTTATTTGCAAATTTTGGCCAAGCGGTTTAATTTCTATGCAATTTACAAGATTCTACCGAAATCTGCCAACTAATAGGATTAACGAAATTGACCCAGTCAATCGTAATACGATGACTGGGCGCTGACTGGGCGTCTGACCAGTCAACGCCTGGGACCTCTGACTAGTCAACGTCTGGAGTGCTGACCAGTCAACGAACGATCTAAGCCGCTGATCTGAGATCTGACGGTGGCTGCTGTCTTACCGGATACGGACGGCGAAACGAACTCCGGCGAGCTCCGGACGGCGGCGACGGTCGGATCCGGTGGCGTGGAAACTCCTGCAAGTACACACACGGTCAACTACGGCTTCCGGAATAATAAATGCGTGCGCGTACGCGGCGATCTGCAGGGCGCAGTTGGCGGCGGCGGTTTGGGTTGCGTGCACGGGAACCGAGGCCAGGGGTGGGGCCCTCCTTAAAAAGTCCCTCGCGCGCAGAAAAGAAAAAAGAAAATCCTGAACCGAATCGATCCACAGTTGGACTCCGTTTGAAATCGTCCGGATTTTCGGACCGTTTCCCGGTTTAGTAAAACGTCCGAGTCTTTTGCATACGAACTCCGATTTGAGCGATTTTCGCGCCTACGGGTTCGTATCGTCGAGGGGAACAACCTTCAGTCGAAGTTTGAGCGAAATCTCGAACCTACAGGGGTGGTTGTTGCAAGTCCCTCTAAAGCTCCCGCGAGGAACCTCGGGCGAAACAAAATAGGGTTTTGCAAATAGCGTTTCGATCCTCTCTCTACTCGACGGTTTTGCATGGAAAAGCATGATGCAATGATATGAATGATATGCAAGACCAAATCTAAAATTTGAGATGTGACATGGATCCATAGGTGGATTGTGAAAAGAGCACACATGCAATGACACTGGTGGATCCATATGTGGTATGTGAAAAGAACAATCTTGAAATAACTCAAGTTGTTGTTACTAAAAATAACACACATACAATGACACTGGTGGATCCATCGGTGGATTGTGAAAAGAAGACACATGCAATGACACTGGTGGATCCATATGTGGTATGTGAAAAGAACACACATGCAATGACTCTGGTTTTTGTTAGTAACAAGAACACACATGCAATAACACTGGTGGATCCATGTGTGCTCTCTGAAGAGAACACACATTTGAATGACACTGGTGGATCCATATGTGGTATGTGAAAAGAACACACAGGAAATGACTCTGGTTGTTGGTAGTAAAAAAAGCACAAATGCAAAAACACTGGTGGATCCATAGGTGGATTGTGAAAAGAACACACATGCAATGACACTTGTTGTTGTTAGTAAAAAGAACACACATGCAATGACACTAGTAGATCCATGTGTGGTCTCAGAAGAGAACACACATTTCAATGACTCTGGTTGTTAGTAAAAGAACACACATGCAATGACACTGGTGTATCCATGTGTGGTCTCTGAAGAGAACACACATGTAGTGACTCTGGTTGTTGTTAGTAAAAAGAGCACACATGCAATGACACTGGTGGATCCATAGGTGGATTGTGAAAAGAACACACATGCAATGACACTGGTGGATCCATATGTGGTACGTGAAAACAACACACATGAAATGACTCTGGTTGTTGTTAGAAAAAAATCCCAGATGCAATGACACTGGTGGATCCATAGGTGGATTGTCAAAAGAACACACATACAATGACTCTTGTTGTTGTTAGTAAAAAGAACACACATGCAATGACACTGGTGGATCCTTAGGTCGATTGTGAAAAGAGCACACATGCAATGACTCTAGTTGTTGTTAGTAAAAAGAACACACATGCAATGACACTGGTGGATCCATAGGTGGATTGTGAAAAGAACACACATGCAATGGCACTGGTTGTTGTTAGTAAAAAAACACACATGCAATGACACTGGTGGATCCATGTGTGGTCTCTGAAGAGAACACACATTTCAATGACTCTGGTTGTTGTTAGTAAAAAGAACGCACATGCAATGACACTGGTGGATCCATGTGTGGTCTCTGAAGAGAACACACATGCAATGGCTCTGGTTGCTGTTAGTAAAAAGAACACACATGAAATGACACTGATGGATCCATAGGTGGATTGTGAAAAGAGCACACATGCAATGACACTGGTGGATCCATATGTGGTATTTGAAATGAACACACATGCAATGACTCCAGTTGTTGTTAGTAAAAAGAACACACATGCAATGGCACTGGTGGATCCAAGTGTGGTCTCTGAAGAGAACACACATGCAATGACTCTGGTTGTTGTTAATAAAAAGAGCAGACATGCAATGACACTGGTGCATCCATATGTGGTATTTGAAAAGAACACACATGCAATGACTCTAGTTGTTGTTAGTAAAAAGAACACACATGAAATGACAGTGGTGGATCCATAGGTGGATTGTTAAAAGAGCACACATGCAATGACACTGGTTGAGCCATATGTGGTATGTGAAAACAAAACACATGAAATGACTCTGGTTGTTGTTAGAAAAAACCCATGCAATGACACTGGTGGATCCATAGGTGGATTGTGAAAAGAACACACATGCAATGAAACTAGTGGATCCATATGTGGTATGTCAAAAGAACACACATACAATGACTCTTGTTGTTGTTAGTAAAAAGAACACACATGCAATGACACTGGTGGATCCTTGGGTCGACAGAAAATAGCACACATGCAATGACTCTAGTTGTTGTTAGTAAAAGAACACATGCAATGACAATGGTGGATGCATAGGTGGATTGTGAAAAGAACACACATGCAATGACACTGGTTGTTGTTAGTAAAAGGAACACGCATGCAATGACACTGGTGGATCCATAGGTGTATTGTGAAAAGAACACACATGCAATGACACTGGTGGATCCATATGTGGTATGTGAAAAGAACGCACATGCAATGACTCCGGTTGTTGTTAGCAAAAATAACACACATGCAATGACACTGGTGGATCCATAGGTGGATTGTGAAAAGAGCACACATGCAATGACACTGGTGGATCGATATGTGGTATGTGAAAAGAACACACATGCAATGACTGCAGTTGTTGTCAGTAAAAAGAACACACATGCAATGACACTGGTGGATCCATATGTGGTTTCTGAAAATAACACACATTTCAATGACTCTGGTTGTTGTTAGTAAAAACAACAGACATGCAATGACACTAGTGGATCATGTGTGGTCTCTGAAGAGAACACACATGCAATGACTCTGGTTGTTGTTAGTAAAAAGAGCACACATGCAATGACACTGGTGGATCCATAGGTGGATTGTGAAAAGAACACACATGCAATGACACTAGTGGATCCATATGTGGTATGTGAAAAGAACACATATCCAATGACTCTGGTTGTTGTTAGTAACAAGAACACATATGCAATAACACTGGTGGATCCATATGCAGATTGTGAAAAGAGCACACATGCAATGACACTGGTGGATCCATAGGTGGTATGTGAAAAGAACAATCATGAAATAACTCCAGTTGTTGTTACTAAAAATTACACACATGCAATCACACTGGTGGATCCATCGGTGGATTGTGAAAAGAAGACACATGCAATGACACTGGTGGACCCATATGTGGTATGTGAAAAGAACACACATGCAATGACTCTGGTTTTTGTTAGTAACAAGAACACACATGCAATAATACTGGTGGATCCATGTGTGCTCTCTGAAGAGAACACACATTTCAATGACACTGGTGGATCCATATGTGGTATGTGAAAAGAACACACAGGAAATGACTCTGGTTGTTGGTAGTAAAAAAAGCACAAATGTAATAACACTGGTGGATCCATAGGTGGATTGTGAAAAGAACACACATGCAATGACTACAGTTGTTGTTAGTAAAAAGAACACACATGCAATGACACTGGTGGATCCATATGTGGTTTCTGAAAATAACACACATTTCAATGACTCTGGTTGTTGTTAGTAAAAACAACAGACATGCAATGACACTGGTGGATCATGTGTGGTCTCTGAAGAGAACACACATGCAATGACTCTGGTTGTTGTTAGTAAAAAGAGCACACATGCAATGACACTGGTGGATCCATAGGTGGATTGTGAAAAGAACACACATGCAATGACACTGGTGGATCCATATGTGGTATGTGAAAACAACACACATGAAATGACTCTGGTTGTTGTTAGAAAAAAATCCCAGATGCAATGACACTGGTGGATCCATAGGTGGATTGTGAAAAGAACACACATGCAATGACACTAGTGGATCCATATGTGGTATGTCAAAAGAACACACATACAATGACTCTTGTTGTTGTTAGTAAAAAGAACACACATGCAATGACACTAGTGGATCCATAGTTGGATTGTGAAAAGAACACACATGCAATGACACTGGTTGTTGTTAGTAAAAAGAACACACATGCAATGACAATGGTGGATCCATGTGTGGTCTCTGAAGAGAACACACATTTCAATGACTATGGTTGTTGTTAGTAAAAAGAACGCACATGCAATGACACTGGTGGATCCATGTGTGGTCTCTGAAGAGAACACACATGCAATGGCTCTGTCATGTTAGTAAAAGATCACACATTAAATGACACTGGTGGATCCATAGGTGGATTGTGAAAGGAGCACACATGCAATGACACTGGTGGATCCATATGTGGTATTTGAAATGAACACACATGCAATGACTCCAGTTGTTGTTAGTAAAAAGAACACACATGCAATGGCACTGGTGGATCCAAGTGTGGTCTCTGAAGAGAACACACATGCAATGACTCTGGTTGTTGTTAGTAAAAAGAGCAGACATGCAATGACACTGGTGGATCCATATGTGGTATTTGAAAAGAACACACATGCAATGACTCTGGTTGCTGTTAGTAAAAAGAACACACATGAAATGACACTGGTGGATCCATAGGTGGATTGTGAAAAGAGCACACATGCAATGACACTGGTTGAGCCATATGTGGTATGTGAAAACAAAACACATGAAATGACTCTGGTTGTTGTTAGAAAAAAATTCCAGATGCAATGACACTGGTGGATCCATAGGTGGATTGTGAAAAGAACACACATGCAATGAAACTAGTGGATCCATATGTGGTATGTCAGAAGAACACACATACAATGACTCTTGTTGTTGTTAGTAAAAAGAACACACATGCAATGACACTGGTGGATCCTTAGGTCGATTGTGAAAAGAGCACACATGCAATGACTCTAGTTGTTGTTAGTAAAAAGCACATATGCAATAACACTTGTGGATCCATAGGTGGATTGTGAAAAGAACACACATGCAATGACACTGGTTGTTGTTAGTAAAAGGAACACACATGCAATGACACTGGTGGATCCATAGGTGGATTGTGAAAAGAACACACATGCAATGACACTGGTGGATCCATATGTGGTATGTGAAAAGAACACACATGCAATGACTCCGGTTGTTGTTAGAAAAAATAACACACATGCAATGACACTAGTGGATCCATAGGTGGATTGTGAAAAGAGCACACATGCAATGACACTGGTGGATCGATATGTGGTATGTGAAAAGAACACACATGCAATGACTATAGTTGTTGTTAGTAAAAAGAACACACAGGCAATGACACTGTGGATCCATATGTGGTTTGAAAATAACACACATTTCAATGACTCTGGTTGTTGTTAGTAAAAACAATGGACATGCAATGACATTAGTGGATCATGTGTGGTCTCTGAAGAGAACACACATGTAATGACTCTGGTTGTTGTTAGTAAAAAGAGCACACATGCAATGACACTGGTGGATCCATAGGTGGATTGTGAAAAGAACACACATGCAATGACACTGGTGGATCCATATGTGGTATGTGAAAAGAACACACATACAATGACTCTTGTTGATGTTAGTAAAAAGAACACACATGCAATGACACTGGTGGATCCTTAGGTCGATTGTGAAAAGAGCACACATGCAATGACTCTAGTTGTTGTTAGTAAACACATGCAATGACACTGGTGGATCCATAGGTGGATTGTGAAAAGAACACACATGCAATGACACTGGTTGTTGTTTGTAAAAAAACACACATGCAATGACACTGGTGTATCCATGTGTGGTCTCTGAAGAGAACACACATGTAGTGACTCTGGTTGTTGTTAGTAAAATGAGCACACATGCAATGACACTGGTGGATCCATAGGTGGATTGTGAAAAGAACACATATGCAATGACACTGGTGGATCCATATGTGGTATGTGAAAACAACACACATGAAATGACTCTGGTTGTTGTTAGAAAAAATCCCAGATGCAATGACACTGGTGGATCCATAGGTGGATTGTGAAAAGAACACACATGCAATGACACTAGTGGATCCATATGTGGTATGTCAAAAGAACACACATACAATGACTCTTGTTGTTGTTAGTAAAAAGAACACACATGCAATGACACTGGTGGATCCTTAGGTCGATTGTGAAAAGAGCACACATGCAATGACTCTAGTTGTTGTTAGTAAAAGGAACACATGCAATGACACCGGTGGATCCATAGGTGGATTGTGAAAAGAACACACATGCAATGACACTGGTTGTTGTTAGTAAAAGGAACACGCATGCAATGACACTGGTGGATCCATAGGTGGATTGTGAAAAGAACACACATGCAATGACACTGGTCGATCCATATGTGGTATGTGAAAAGAACACACATGCAATGACTCCGGTTGTTGTTAGAAAAAATAACACACATGCAATGACACTGGTGGATCCATAGGTGGATTGTGAAAAGAGCACACATACAATGACACTGGTGGATCCATATGTGGTATGTGAAAAGAACACACATGCAATGACTCTGGTTTTTGTTAGTAACAAGAACACACATGCAATAACACTGGTGGATCCATGTGTGCTCTCTGAAGAGAACACACATTTGAATGACACTGGTGGATCCATATGTGGTATGTGAAAAGAACACACAGGAAATGACTCTGGTTGTTGGTAGTAAAAAAAGCACAAATGCAAAAACACTGGTGGATCCATAGGTGGATTGTGAAAAGAACACACATGCAATGACACTTGTTGTTGTTAGTAAAAAGAACACACATGCAATGACACTAGTAGATCCATGTGTGGTCTCAGAAGAGAACACACATTTCAATGACTCTGGTTGTTGTTAGTAAAAAAACACACATGCAATGACACTGGTGTATCCATGTGTGGTCTCTGAAGAGAACACACATGTAGTGACTCTGGTTGTTGTTAGTAAAAAGAGCACACATGCAATGACACTGGTGGATCCATAGGTGGATTGTGAAAAGAACACACATGCAATGACACTGGTGGATCCATATGTGGTACGTGAAAACAACACACATGAAATGACTCTGGTTGTTGTTAGAAAAAAATCCCAGATGCAATGACACTGGTGGATCCATTGGTGGATTGTCAAAAGAACACACATAGAATGACTCTTGTTGTTGTTAGTAAAAAGAACACACATGCAATGACACTGGTGGATCCTTAGGTCGATTGTGAAAAGAGCACACATGCAATGACTCTAGTTGTTGTTAGTAAAAAGAACACACATGCAATGACACTGGTGGATCCATAGGTGGATTGTGAAAAGAACACACATGCAATGGCACTGGTTGTTGTTAGTAAAAAAACACACATGCAATGACACTGGTGGATCCATGTGTGGTCTCTGAAGAGAACACACATTTCAATGACTCTGGTTGTTGTTAGTAAAAAGAACGCACATGCAATGACACTGGTGGATCCATGTGTGGTCTCTGAAGAGAACACACATGCAATGGCTCTGGTTGCTGTTAGTAAAAAGAACACACATGAAATGACACTGATGGATCCATAGGTGGATTGTGAAAAGAGCACACATGCAATGACACTGGTGGATCCATATGTGGTATTTGAAATGAACACACATGCAATGACTCAGCTTGTTAGTAAAAAGAACACACATGCAATGGCACTGGTGGATCCAAGTGTGGTCTCTGAAGAGAACACACATGCAATGACTCTGGTTGTTGTTAATAAAAAGAGCAGACATGCAATGACACTGGTGCATCCATATGTGGTATTTGAAAAGAACACACATGCAATGACTCTGGTTGTTGTTAGTAAAAAGAACACACATGAAATGACAGTGGTGGATCCATAGGTGGATTGTTAAAAGAGCACACATGCAATGACACTGGTTGAGCCATATGTGGTATGTGAAAACAAAACACATGAAATGACTCTGGTTGTTGTTAGAAAAAAATCCCAGATGCAATGACACTGGTGGATCCATAGGTGGATTGTGAAAAGAACACACATGCAATGAAACTAGTGGATCCATATGTGGTATGTCAAAAGAACACACATACAATGACTCTTGTTGTTGTTAGTAAAAAGAACACACATGCAATGACACTGGTGGATCCTTAGGTCGATTGTGAAAATAGCACACATGCAATGACTCTAGTTGTTGTTAGTAAAAAGAACACACATGCAATGACAATGGTGGATCCATAGGTGGATTGTGAAAAGAACACACATGCAATGACACTGGTTGTTGTTAGTAAAAGGAACACGCATGCAATGACACTGGTGGATCCATAGGTGTATTGTGAAAAGAACACACATGCAATGACACTGGTGGATCCATATGTGGTATGTGAAAAGAACGCACATGCAATGACTCCGGTTGTTGTTAGCAAAAATAACACACATGCAATGACACTGGTGGATCCATAGGTGGATTGTGAAAAGAGCACACATGCAATGACACTGGTGGATCGATGTGGTATGTGAAAAGAACCCCATGCAATGACTGCAGTTGTTGTCAGTAAAAGAACACACATGCAATGACACTGTGGATCCATATGTGGTTTCAAAATAACACACATTTCAATGACTCTGGTTGTTGTTAGTAAAACAACATGACATGCAATGACACTAGTGGATCATGTGGTCTCAAGAGAACACACATGCAATGACTCTGGTTGTTGTTAGTAAAAAGAGCACACATGCAATGACACTGGTGGATCCATAGGTGGATTGTGAAAAGAACACACATGCAATGACACTGGTTGTTGTTTGTAAAAAACACACATGCAATGACACTGGTGTATCCATGTGTGGTCTCTGAAGAGAACACACATGTAGTGACTCTGGTTGTTGTTAGTAAAATGAGCACACATGCAATGACACTGGTGGATCCATAGGTGGATTGTGAAAAGAACACATATGCAATGACACTGGTGGATCCATATGTGGTATGTGAAAACAACACACATGAAATGACTCGTTGTTGTTAGAAAAATCCCATGCAATGACACTGGTGGATCCATAGGTGGATTGTGAAAAGAACACACAATGACACTAGTGGATCCATATGTGGTATGTCAAAAGAACACACATACAATGACTCTTGTTGTTGTTAGTAAAAAGAACACACATGCAATGACACTGGTGGATCCTTAGGTCGATTGTGAAAAGAGCACACATGCAATGACTCTAGTTGTTGTTAGTAAAAGGAACACGCATGCAATGACACTGGTGGATCCATAGGTGGATTGTGAAAAGAACACACATGCAATGACACTGGTTGTTGTTAGTAAAAGGAACACGCATGCAATGACACTGGTGGATCCATAGGTGGATTGTGAAAAGAACACACATGCAATGACACTGGTCGATCCATATGTGGTATGTGAAAAGAACACACATGCAATGACTCCGGTTGTTGTTAGAAAAAATAACACACATGCAATGACACTGGTGGATCCATAGGTGGATTGTGAAAAGAGCACACATACAATGACACTGGTGGATCCATATGTGGTATGTGAAAAGAACACACATGCAATGACTCTGGTTTTTGTTAGTAACAAGAACACACATGCAATAACACTGGTGGATCCATGTGTGCTCTCTGAAGAGAACACACATTTCAATGACACTGGTGGATCCATATGTGGTATGTGAAAAGAACACACAGGAAATGACTCTGGTTGTTGGTAGTAAAAAAAGCACAAATGCAATAACACTGGTGGATCCATAGGTGGATTGTGAAAAGAACACACATGCAATGACACTTGTTGTTGTTAGTAAAAAGAACACACATGCAATGACACTAGTAGATCCATGTGTGGTCTCAGAAGAGAACACACATTTCAATGACTCTGGTTGTTGTTAGTAAAAGAACACACATGCAATGACACTGGTGTATCCATGTGTGGTCTCTGAAGAGAACACACATGTAGTGACTCTGGTTGTTGTTAGTAAAAAAGAGCACACATGCAATGACACTGGTGGATCCATAGGTGGATTGTGAAAAGAACACACATGCAATGACACTGGTGGATCCATATGTGGTATGTGAAAACAACACACATGAAATGACTCTGGTTGTTGTTAGAAAAAAATCCCAGATGCAATGACACTGGTGGATCCATAGGTGGATTGTGAAAAGAACACACATACAATGACTCTTGTTGTTGTTAGTAAAAAGAACACACATGCAATGACACTGGTGGATCCTTAGGTCGATTGTGAAAAGAGCACACATGCAATGACTCTAGTTGTTGTTAGTAAAAAGAACACACATGCAATGACACTGGTGGATCCATAGGTGGATTGTGAAAAGAACACACATGCAATGACACTGGTTGTTGTTAGTAAAAAAACACACATGCAATGACACTGGTGGATCCATGTGTGGTCTCTGAAGAGAACACACATTTCAATGACTCTGGTTATTGTTAGTAAAAAGAACGCACATGCAATGACATCAGGATCCATGTGGTCTCTGAAGAGAACACACATGCAATGGCTCTGGTTGCTGTTAGTAAGAAGAACACACATGAAATGACACTGGTGGATCCATAGGTGGATTGTGAAAAGAGCACACATGCAATGACACTGGTGGATCCATATGTGGTATTTGAAATGAACACACATGCAATGACTCCAGTTGTTGTTAGTAAAAAGAACACACATGCAATGGCACTGGTGGATCCAAGTGTGGTCTCTGAAGAGAACACACATGCAATGACTCTGGTTGTTGTTAATAAAAAGAGCAGACATGCAATGACACTGGTGCATCCATATGTGGTATTTGAAAAGAACACACATGCAATGACTCTGGTTGTTGTTAGTAAAAAGAACACACATGAAATGACAGTGGTGGATCCATAGGTGGATTGTTAAAAGAGCACACATGCAATGACACTGGTTGAGCCATATGTGGTATGTGAAAACAAAACACATGAAATGACTCTGGTTGTTGTTAGAAAAAAATCCCAGATGCAATGACACTGGTGGATCCATAGGTGGATTGTGAAAAGAACACACATGCAATGAAACTAGTGGATCCATATGTGGTATGTCAAAAGAACACACATACAATGACTCTTGTTGTTGTTAGTAAAAAGAACACACATGCAATGACACTGGTGGATCCTTAGGTCGATTGTGAAAATAGCACACATGCAATGACTCTAGTTGTTGTTAGTAAAAAGAACACACATGCAATGACAATGGTGGATCCATAGGTGGATTGTGAAAAGAACACACATGCAATGACACTGGTTGTTGTTAGTAAAAGGAACACGCATGCAATGACACTGGTGGATCCATAGGTGGATTGTGAAAAGAACACACATGCAATGACACTGGTGGATCCATATGTGGTATGTGAAAAGAACGCACATGCAATGACTCCGGTTGTTGTTAGCAAAAATAACACACATGCAATGACACTGGTGGATCCATAGGTGGATTGTGAAAAGAGCACACATGCAATGACACTGGTGGATCGATATGTGGTATGTGAAAAGAACACACATGCAATGACTGCAGTTGTTGTCAGTAAAAAGAACACACATGCAATGACACTGGTGGATCCATATGTGGTTTCTGAAAATAACACACATTTCAATGACTCTGGTTGTTGTTAGTAAAAACAACAGACATGCAATGACACTAGTGGATCATGTGTGGTCTCTGAAGAGAACACACATGCAATGACTCTGGTTGTTGTTAGTAAAAAGAGCACACATGCAATGACACTGGTGGATCCATAGGTGGATTGTGAAAAGAACACACATGCAATGACACTAGTGGATCCATATGTGGTATGTGAAAAGAACACATATCCAATGACTCTGGTTGTTGTTAGTAACAAGAACACATATGCAATAACACTGGTGGATCCATATGCGGATTGTGAAAAGAGCACACATACAATGACACTGGTGGATCCATATGTGGTATGTGAAAAGAACAATCATGAAATAACTCCAGTTGTTGTTACTAAAAATTACAGACATGCAATCACACTGGTGGATCCATCGGTGGATTGTGAAAAGAAGACACATGCAATGACACTGGTGGACCCATATGTGGTATGTGAAAAGAACACACATGCAATGACTCTGGTTTTTGTTAGTAACAAGAACACACATGCAATAATACTGGTGGATCCATGTGTGCTCTCTGAAGAGAACACACATTTCAATGACACTGGTGGATCCATATGTGGTATGTGAAAAGAACACACAGAAATGACTGGTTGTTGGTAGTAAAAAAGCACAAATGTAATAACACTGGTGGATCCATAGGTGGATTGTGAAAAGAACACACATGCAATGACTACAGTTGTTGTTAGTAAAAAGAACACACATGCAATGACACTGGTGGATCCATATGTGGTTTCTGAAAATAACACACATTTCAATGACTCTGGTTGTTGTTAGTAAAAACAATGACATGCAATGACATCAGTGGATCATGTGTGGTCTCTGAAGAGAACACACATGCAATGACTCTGGTTGTTGTTAGTAAAAAGAGCACACATGCAATGACACTGGTGGATCCATAGGTGGATTGTGAAAAGAACACACATGCAATGACACTGGTGGATCCATATGTGGTATGTGAAAACAACACACATGAAATGACTCTGGTTGTTGTTAGAAAAAAATCCCAGATGCAATGACACTGGTGGATCCATAGGTGGATTGTGAAAAGAACACACATGCAATGACACTAGTGGATCCATATGTGGTATGTCAAAAGAACACACATACAATGACTCCTGTTGTTGTTAGTAAAAAGAACACACATGCAATGACACTAGTGGATCCATAGTTGGATTGTGAAAAGAACACACATGCAATGACACTGGTTGTTGTTAGTAAAAAGAACACACATGCAATGACACTGGTGGATCCATGTGTGGTCTCTGAAGAGAACACACATTTCAATGACTCTGGTTGTTGTTAGTAAAAAGAACGCACATGCAATGACACTGGTGGATCCATGTGTGGTCTCTGAAGAGAACACACATGCAATGGCTCTGGTTGCTGTTAGTAAAAAGAACACACATGAAATGACACTGGTGGATCCATAGGTGGATTGTGAAAGGAGCACACATGCAATGACAATGGTGGATCCATATGTGGTATTTGAAATGAACACACATGCAATGACTCCAGTTGTTGTTAGTAAAAAGAACACACATGCAATGGCACTGGTGGATCCAAGTGTGGTCTCTGAAGAGAACACACATGCAATGACTCTGGTTGTTGTTAGTAAAAAGAGCACACATGCAATGACACTGGTGGATCCATATGTGGTATTTGAAAAGAACACACATGCAATGACTCTGGTTGTTGTTAGTAAAAAGAACACACATGAAATGACACTGGTGGATCCATAGGTGGATTGTGAAAAGAGCACACATGCAATGACACTGGTTGAGCCATATGTGGTATGTGAAAACAAAACACATGAAATGACTCTGGTTGTTGTTAGAAAAAAATCCCAGATGCAATGACACTGGTGGATCCATAGGTGGATTGTGAAAAGAACACACATGCAATGAAACTAGTGGATCCATATGTGGTATGTCAAAAGAACACACATACAATGACTCTTGTTGTTGTTAGTAAAAAGAACACACATGCAATGACACTGGTGGATCCTTAGGTCGATTGTGAAAAGAGCACACATGCAATGACTCTAGTTGTTGTTAGTAAAAAGAACACACATGCAATAACACTGGTGGATCCATAGGTGGATTGTGAAAAGAACACACATGCAATGACACTGGTTGTTGTTAGTAAAAGGAACACACATGCAATGACACTGGTGGATCCATAGGTGGATTGTGAAAAGAACACACATGCAATGACACTGGTGGATCCATATGTGGTATGTGAAAAGAACACACATGCAATGACTCCGGTTGTTGTTAGAAAAAATAACACACATGCAATGACACTAGTGGATCCATAGGTGGATTGTGAAAAGAGCACACATGCAATGACACTGGTGGATCGATATGTGGTATGTGAAAAGAACACACATGCAATGACTACAGTTGTTGTTAGTAAAAAGAACACACATGCAATGACACTGGTGGATCCATATGTGGTTTCTGAAAATAACACACATTTCAATGACTCTGGTTGTTGTTAGTAAAAACAACAGACATGCAATGACACTAGTGGATCATGTGTGGTCTCTGAAGAGAACACACATGTAATGACTCTGGTTGTTGTTAGTAAAAAGAGCACACATGCAATGACACTGGTGGATCCATAGGTGGATTGTGAAAAGAACACACATGCAATGACACTGGTGGATCCATATGTGGTATGTGAAAAGAACACATACAATGACTCTTGTTGATGTTAGTAAAAAGAACACACATGCAATGACACTGGTGGATCCTTAGGTCGATTGTGAAAAGAGCACACATGCAATGACTCTAGTTGTTGTTAGTAAACACATGCAATGACACTGGTGGATCCATAGGTGGATTGTGAAAAGAACACACATGCAATGACACTGGTTGTTGTTTGTAAAAAAACACACATGCAATGACACTGGTGTATCCATGTGTGGTCTCTGAAGAGAACACACATGTAGTGACTCTGGTTGTTGTTAGTAAAATGAGCACACATGCAATGACACTGGTGGATCCATAGGTGGATTGTGAAAAGAACACATATGCAATGACACTGGTGGATCCATATGTGGTATGTGAAAACAACACACATGAAATGACTCTGGTTGTTGTTAGAAAAAATCCCAGATGCAATGACACTGGTGGATCCATAGGTGGATTGTGAAAAGAACACACATGCAATGACACTAGTGGATCCATATGTGGTATGTCAAAAGAACACACATACAATGACTCTTGTTGTTGTTAGTAAAAAGAACACACATGCAATGACACTGGTGGATCCTTAGGTCGATTGTGAAAAGAGCACATGCAATGACTCTAGTTGTTGTTAGTAAAAGGAACACGCATGCAATGACACTTTGGTGGATCCATAGGTGGATTGTGAAAAGAACACACATGCAATGACACTGGTTGTTGTTAGTAAAAGGAACACGCATGCAATGACACTGGTGGATCCATAGGTGGATTGTGAAAAGAACACACATGCAATGACACTGGTCGATCCATATGTGGTATGTGAAAAGAACACACATGCAATGACTCCGGTTGTTGTTAGAAAAAATAACACACATGCAATGACACTGGTGGATCCATAGGTGGATTGTGAAAAGAGCACACATGCAATGACACTGGTGGATCGATATGTGGTATGTGAAAAGAACACACATACAATGACTCTTGTTGTTGTTAGTAAAAAGAACACACATGCAATGACACTGGTGGATCCATATGTGGTTTCTGAAAATAACACACATTTCAATGACTCGTTGTTGTTAGTAAAACAATAGACATGCAATGACACTAGGGATCATGTGGTCTCTGAAGAGAACACACATGTAATGACTCTGGTTGTTGTTAGTAAAAAGAGCACACATGCAATGACACTGGTGGATCCATAGGTGGATTGTGAAAAGAACACACATGCAATGACACTGGTGGATCCATATGTGGTATGTGAAAAGAACACACATACAATGACTCTTGTTGTTGTTAGTAAAAAGAACACACATGCAATGACACTGGTGGATCCTTAGGTCGATTGTGAAAAGAGCACACATGCAATGACTCTAGTTGTTGTTAGTAAACACATGCAATGACACTGGTGGATCCATAGGTGGATTGTGAAAAGAACACACATGCAATGACACTGGTTGTTGTTTGTAAAAAAACACACATGCAATGACACTGGTGTATCCATGTGTGGTCTCTGAAGAGAACACACATGTAGTGACTCTGGTTGTTGTTAGTAAAATGAGCACACATGCAATGACACTGGTGGATCCATAGGTGGATTGTGAAAAGAACACACATGCAATGACACTGGTGGATCCATATGTGGTATGTGAAAACAACACACATGAAATGACTCAGGTTGTTGTTAGAAAAAATCCGGATGCAATGACACTTGTGGATCCATAGGTGGATTGTGAAAAGAACACACATGCAATGACACTAGTGGATCCATATGTGGTATGTCAAAAGAACACACATACAATGACTCTTGTTGTTGTTAGTAAAAAGAACACACATGCAATGACACTGGTGGATCCTTAGGTCGATTGTGAAAAGAGCACACATGCAATGACTCTAGTTGTTGTTAGTAAAAGGAACACGCATGCAATGACACTGGTGGATCCATAGGTGGATTGTGAAAAGAACACACATGCAATGACACTGGTTGTTGTTAGTAAAAGGAACACGCATGCAATGACACTGGTGGATCCATAGGTGGATTGTGAAAAGAACACACATGCAATGACACTGGTCGATCCATATGTGGTATGTGAAAAGAACACACATGCAATGACTCCGGTTGTTGTTAGAAAAAATAACACACATGCAATGACACTGGTGGATCCATAGGTGGATTGTGAAAAGAGCACACATGCAATGACACTGGTGGATCGATATGTGGTATGTGAAAAGAACACACATGCAATGACTACAGTTGTTGTTAGTAAAAAGAACACACATGCAATGACACTGGTGGATCCATATGTGGTTTCTGAAAATAACACACATTTCAATGACTCTGGTTGTTGTTAGTAAAAACAATAGACATGCAATGACACTAGTGGATCATGTGTGGTCTCTGAAGAGAACACACATGTAATGACTCTGGTTGTTGTTAGTAAAAAGAGCACACATGCAATGACACTGGTGGATCCATAGGTGGATTGTGAAAAGAACACACATGCAATGACACTGGTGGATCCATATGTGGTATGTGAAAAGAACACACATACAATGACTCTTGTTGTTGTTAGTAAAAAGAACACACATGCAATGACACTGGTGGATCCTTAGGTCGATTGTGAAAAGAGCACACATGCAATGACTCTAGTTGTTGTTAGTAAACACATGCAATGACACTGGTGGATCCATAGGTGGATTGTGAAAAGAACACACATGCAATGACACTGGTTGTTGTTTGTAAAAAAACACACATGCAATGACACTGGTGGATCATGTGTGGTCTCTGAAGAGAACACACATGCAATGACTCTGGTTGTTGTTAGTAAAAAGAGCACACATGCAATGACACTGGTGGATCCATAGGTGGATTGTGAAAAGAACACACATGCAATGACACTGGTGGATCCATATGTGGTATGTGAAAACAACACACATGAAATGACTCTGGTTGTTGTTAGAAAAAAATCCCAGATGCAATGACACTGGTGGATCCATAGGTGGATTGTGAAAAGAACACACATGCAATGACACTAGTGGATCCATATGTGGTATGTCAAAAGAACACACATACAATGACTCTTGTTGTTGTTAGTAAAAAGAACACACATGCAATGACACCGGTGGATCCTTAGGTCGATTGTGAAAAGAGCACACATGCAATGACTCTAGTTGTTGTTAGTAAAAAGAACACACATGCAATGACACTAGTGGATCCATAGGTGGATTGTGAAAAGAACACACATGCAAAGACACTGGTTGTTGTTAGTAAAAAGAACACACATCCAATGACATCTGTGGATCCATGTGTGGTCTCTGAAGAGAACACACATTTCAATTACTCTGGTTGTTGTTAGTAAAAAGAACACACATCCAATGACATCAGGATCCATGTGTGGTCTCTGAAGAGAACACACATGCAATGGCTCTGGTTGCTGTTAGTAAAAAGAACACACATGAAATGACACTGGTGGATCCATAGGTGGATTGTGAAAGGAGCACACATGCAATGACACTGGTGGATCCATATGTGGTATTTGAAATGAACACACATGCAATGACTCCAGTTGTTGTTAGTAAAAAGAACACACATGCAATGGCACTGGTGGATCCAAGTGTGGTCTCTGAAGAGAACACACATGCAATGACTCTGGTTGTTGTTAGTAAAAAGAGCACACATGCAATGACACTGGTGGATCCATATGTGGTATTTGAAAAGAACACACATGCAATGACTCTAGTTGTTGTTAGTAAAAAGAACACACATGAAATGACACTGGTGGATCCATAGGTGGATTGTGAAAAGAGCACACATGCAATGACACTGGTTGAGCCATATGTGGTATGTGAAAACAAAACACATGAAAGGACTCTGGTTGTTGTTAGAAAAAAATTCCAAATGCAATGACACTGGTGGATCCATAGGTGGATTGTGAAAAGAACACACATGCAATGAAACTAGTGGATCCATATGTGGTATGTCAGAAGAACACACATACAATGACTCTTGTTGTTGTTAGTAAAAAGAACACACATGCAATGACACTGGTGGATCCTTAGGTCGACAGAAAAGAGCACACATGCAATGACTCTAGTTGTTGTTAGTAAAAAGAACACACATGCAATAACACTGGTGGATCCATAGGTGGATTGTGAAAAGAACACACATGCAATGACACTGGTTGTTGTTAGTAAAAGGAACACACATGCAATGACACTGGTGGATCCATAGGTGGATTGTGAAAAGAACACACATGCAATGACACTGGTGGATCCATATGTGGTATGTGAAAAGAACACACATGCAATGACTCCGGTTGTTGTTAGAAAAAATAACACACATGCAATGACACTAGTGGATCCATAGGTGGATTGTGAAAAGAGCACACATGCAATGACACTGGTGGATCGATATGTGGTATGTGAAAAGAACACACATGCAATGACTACAGTTGTTGTTAGTAAAAAGAACACACATGCAATGACACTGGTGGATCCATATGTGGTTTCTGAAAATAACACACATTTCAATGACTCTGGTTGTTGTTAGTAAAAACAACAGACATGCAATGACACTAGTGGATCATGTGTGGTCTCTGAAGAGAACACACATGTAATGACTCTGGTTGTTGTTAGTAAAAAGAGCACACATGCAATGACACTGGTGGATCTATAGGTGGATTGTGAAAAGAACACACATGCAATGACACTGGTGGATCCATATGTGGTATGTGAAAAGAACACATACAATGACTCTTGTTGTTGTTAGTAAAAAGAACACACATGCAATGACACTGGTGGATCCTTAGGTCGATTGTGAAAAGAGCACACATGCAATGACTCTAGTTGTTGTTAGTAAACACATGCAATGACACTGGTGGATCCATAGGTGGATTGTGAAAGAACACATGCAATGACACTGGTTGTTGTTTGTAAAAACACACATGCAATGACACTGGTGTATCCATGTGTGGTCTCTGAAAGAGAACACATGTAGTGACTCTGGTTGTTGTTAGTAAAATGAGCACACATGCAATGACACTGGTGGATCCATAGGTGGATTGTGAAAAGAACACACATGCAATGACACTGGTGGATCCATATGTGGTATGTGAAAACAACACACATGAAATGACTGGTTGTTGTTAGAAAAATCCCACATGCAATGACACTGGTGGATCCATAGGTGGATTTTGAAAAGAACACACATGCAATGACACTAGTGGATCCATATGTGGTATGTCAAAAGAACACATACAATGACTCTTGTTGTTGTTAGTAAAAGAACACACATGCAATGACACTGGTGGATCCTTTGGTCGATTGTGAAAAGAGCACACATGCAATGACTCTAGTTGTTGTTAGTAAAAGGAACACACATGCAATGACACTGGTGGATCCATAGGTGGATTGTGAAAAGAACACACATGCAATGACACTGGTTGTTGTTAGTAAAAGGAACACGCATGCAATGACACTGGTGGATCCATAGGTGGATTGTGAAAAGAACACACATGCAATGACACTGGTCGATCCATATGTGGTATGTGAAAAGAACACACATGCAATGACTCCGGGTGTTGTTAGAAAAATAACACACATGCAATGACACTGCTGGATCCATATGTGGATTGTGAAAAGAGCACACATGCAATGACACTGGTGGATCGATATGTGGTTTGTGAAAAGAACACACATGCAATGACTACAGTTGTTGTTAGTAAAAAGAACACACATGCAATGACACTGTGGATCCATATGTGGTTTGAAAATAACACACATTTCAATGACTCTGGTTGTTGTTAGTAAAACAATAGACATGCAATGACACTAGTGGATCATGTGGTCTCAAGAGAACACACATGTAATGACTGGTTGTTGTTAGTAAAAGAGCACACATGCAATGACACTGTGCATCCATAGGTGGATTGTGAAAAGAACACACATGCAATGACACTGGTGGATCCATATGTGGTATGTGAAAAGAACACACATGCAATGACTCTTGTTGTTGTTAGTAAAAAGAACACACATGCAATGACACTGGTGGATCCTTAGGTCGACAGAAAAGAGCACACATGCAATGACTCTAGTTGTTGTTAGTATACACATGCAATGACACTGGTGGATCCATAGGTGGATTGTGAAAAGAACACACATGCAATGACACTGGTTGTTGTTTGTAAAAAAACACACATGCAATAACACTGGTGGATCATGTGTGGTCTCTGAAGAGAACACACATGCAATGACTCTGGTTGTTGTTAGTAAAAAGAGCACACATGCAATGACACTGGTGGATCCATAGGTGGATTGTGAAAAGAACACACATGCAATGACACTGGTGGATCCATATGTGGTATGTGAAAACAACACACATGAAATTACTCTGGTTGTTGTTAGAAAAAAATCCCAGATGCAATGACACTGGTGGATCCATAGGTGGATTGTGAAAAGAACACACATGCAATGACACTAGTGGATCCATATGTGGTATGTCAAAAGAACACACATACAATGACTCTTGTTGTTGTTAGTAAAAAGAACACACATGCAATGACACCGGTGGATCCTTAGGTCGATTGTGAAAAGAGCACACATGCAATGACTCTAGTTGTTGTTAGTAAAAAGAACACACATGCAATGACACTAGTGGATCCATAGGTGGATTGTGAAAAGAACACACATGCAATGACACTGGTTGTTGTTAGTAAAAAGAACACATAGGCAATGACACTGGTGGATCCATGTGTGGTCTCTGAAGAGAACACACATTTCAATGACTCTGGTTGTTGTTAGTAAAAAGAACGCACATGCAATGACACTGGTGGATCCATGTGTGGTCTCTGAAGAGAACACACATGCAATGGCTCTGGTTGCTGTTAGTAAAAAGAACACACATGAAATGACACTGGTGGATCCATAGGTGGATTGTGAAAGGAGCACACATGCAATGACACTGGTGGATCCATATGTGGTATTTGAAATGAACACACATGCAATGACTCCAGTTGTTAGTAAAAAGAACACACATGCAATGGCACTGGTGGATCCAAGTGTGGTCTCTGAAGAGAACACACATGCAATGACTCTGGTTGTTGTTAGTAAAAAGAGCAGACATGCAATCACACTGGTTGTTGTTTGTAAAAAAACACACATGCAATGACACTGTGTGGATCTGCGACACACCTTGCCTCGATAAGACTGCGGCCTCTATGTGACATGCCAATCCCTCGGATCGCTCATTGGCCCACAATAGAGTAAGATAGATAATCATAGCAAATAACCGTGTATCATGATCTACAAGATCCAAGAGTACCATTATTACAATATAAAGCTTAGTATAAAGCTAGCTCAAATTGTTCAGTAGCAAACAAAAGTAGTAAATCCTCCAATCTTCAAATTGCCCACAAGTGAACAAGTGTCGAGTGGAGTACCGTGGCCTCATAACGATCAATCGTAATCGGAATAACTGCAGCATAAAAAGCAACAGCTCATGGCGGTCAATTGGCATGGAATGGGTGGCAAGTAGAAAGCTAGTAAAGGAGACAATAGTACTAATAACTACATGCATATTTGGCAAGTGGAGCTGTGGTTCCGGGCTTTGCATTTGCAAATAACTTTGTCCTACTTTCATAAACAGGCTTTTGAATTTTCTTTGAAAAGATCCCACCGTTTAACCACAATCCCAAGATTAAAACACCATGAAATTAGAATGAGCGTAGAAACATGTCATGGAATCAATATCTAGCAACTCGGGATGTCCATAACCGGACACTGCTTAATCGATTAGATTATACACTGCAGAGAGGTTAGTACACTTTACCCATGTGACGGCCACTTCTAGCTCGTAGACCATCACCTTTCATTTTGGGTGATGATAGGAGAAGACCAAGAAGAGACTGTTTCTAAGTAGCTCCTCAATCCCGACGCTACATCCTGCATTCAACCTACCAAAATTCTACATCTCCGATAATGCCTGGTTCGAGTTACTAATTAACCTACTAAGTCCAACCAACCATTTCCATTCCATTATTGGTACATGGTCATTGGTCATCGTAATTTGCTGTTACACAACAAAGAAGCCAATCATTCTCTCTGATACCCGGTTTTCCGCAATGAAACCACCTTCAAAATTTATCAATACCATCACACCCAAGGGATTCATTGATTGTTGTTTTTTTTAGTTTTCACAAACCAAAACTTCTGAGAAAACAAGTGTCAATGATGTAACCTGCAGCCCTCGCTCAAATATATAGCATGGCTAAGCACATCTACAAATGTGGTTCATCTACAAGGAAAAACCCTACTACATATTAGGACATAGATATTAGCGGTAGTATCATCCTACACATGCACTGCTACTAAAACATATACGCATAATGGCATTGAAAATAGTAGGACGATATCATGAACAAAGTAGCATCTACATTGCCTTGGCTAGAAGCATGGAGGAACAATCCATTAATACACGAGCAAGTGGTCAAGACTTCCACACAACCCACACTTGCACAATTCTGTATCTATAAACAAACAATTCACAAACATATGCAACAAAGATGATGCATGAATGCAAGAACGGTAGTTTAATTGGTGCTATATAGCTGCAACCACATAGTACTAATTCATATTACTACCGACCTACATGCATGGAAAAGTAGATTTATGCTAGTGGGGAAATCTATTATTAACCAAAAGTGGTGATCACTAATAGAGCTAGAACTTAAATAATTCACTCATGGGCAGTATACTGTTTGTAAAATCTTGAAAATTTCATCGAGAAAGAGCAGGCATCGCTGGATAAGAAACAGTACCAATTGGAATTACTCAAAAGGAGTTATAAACATCCTGAGTAATTAAACACTGCAGAAGGCCATTAGACAAATACTGCAGAAGTTTTTACTGTAAGCCTATCTTTTATTTCACGATGAGATTCCTCCTGTTCATAATGAGTTCAGTGGACATATCATACGCGATTTTTGAGCTACGAAACTTTTACTACCGTAATTTATTATCTGAAAAGGCCACTAACTAGTTTGATTAAACTGTACCAAACTCTGGACAGTAAAAACTGAACCAAAGCTACAGCGAGATTCTACACGCACTCACTGAACGCGTATTATTTTATTTGCAAATTTTGGCTAAGTTGTTTAATTTCTACGAATTTACAAGATTCTACCGAATTCACAACTAATAGGCCAACTAATAGACTAACGAAATTGACCTACCAATCGTGGTTCCGATGATCGGCACGATCAAGGCGCCCTGACCAATAACGTCTGCAAATTTCCCGACTAGTCAACGCCGTGAGTGCTGACCAGTCAACGACCATCTAAGCCGCTTGATCCGAGATCTCGACGGGCCTTACCTCAATTCATTTGAAACGGACGGCGAAACGAACTCCGCGAAAGGCTCCCGGACGGCATAACGACGATCCGCCAAGCGTGAAACCTCTCCGTAGTACACACCTCTTTAGTAATAATAATTAACTTGGTCAACTACTTTACCCCGGATTCTTTGGAATAATAAACGCTGTAGCGACGCGTATGGATTTAACTACGCCATTTGAATGGTTTACGCAACAGGCGTAACGGCGGCATTTGAGGGTGATGGCTTGCCACAGGCGGTAGCAGGCTAAAGTACGCGCCATGCACCAGAGGAGGTCTGCCAAGGCATGTGGTGTCCGCAAGTGCTGGGTAGGTGGGCACGGGAAAACGAGGGCAGCCTTTTAAGAAGTCCTCTACGCTGTGAAAAAAAAAAAAAAACTGAAACAGAACGGTCCAGGAACTGACTACAACTCTGGAAATCGGTCCGATTTTCGGACCGCTTTCCGGGGTTTTACTAAAACGCCTCCAGCTTTGTATAGGGCGTTTATTCGATTGGAGCGATTTTACGCCACGGTGGTTCAGATTGTCGAGGGGCACAACCTTCAGTCAACGGTTGAGCGAAACCTCGCACTTGCTGGCCAGGTGGCGGCACTAGACTTCTAAAACCTTCCGCAGAGCCTCGTGGCAAACTAGAATAGGGTTTCGACGGTGGCGCTTTTCGCCTCAACCTCCTCTACTCGACGGTAATGCCATGGAAAGATATGATGCGATGCAATGAATGATATGCAAGACCAAATCTAAAAATTTGGGATGTGACAAGATTAACCCTTTAGACGAATCTCACCCCTAGATTCGGGCGCCATTAGCAATAGGTGTGGGTAGTCCTCTGATGTCATCTTCACGCCTCCCAAGTAGCTTCCTCTTCGTGGTAGTGGTGACTCCACTCGCACCTTGCAAACTTGATTGTCTTGTAATCGGTAGTCCTTTCTGCTGTCTCTGCATCTTGACCGTTTCTCCTCATAGGTCAAATCGCTCTCCGGGCCTCCGAACTCTCCTCTAGTGGTACAAGGTTGTTTCTCAATGGTGTATCCACCATCTCGCTGATGGCACTTCTTTAGCTGTGACACGTGGAACACATCGTGAATAAGCAGTGAGCCTCTCGGCAACCCAATCGATAGGCAATTTCTCCTCGCGGCTACAAAACTCGACACGTCCAATGAATCGAGGTAGCGCGTTACCCTTAATTCCAAATCTCTTGATTCCTCGGCAGTATAGCCGAGGTACGCTTATCACCAAATTCATACACCACTTTTTGGCTTTTGGCATCGGGCCTGTAGCTCTTCTCGCCTTTGATTAAAGTACTTTCAAACAGTTCTTAATCAAGGCAACTTTCCTCAAAGATCCTTGATCAAATTCAGTGTCCAAACAACTCGACGTTTTCCTACCCGCATCCTATAGCAATGGTAAGTTCTGCACCGCTTTCATACAAAGGTGACACGTTAACGGTGACGCTTCTTGATGCTGGTTTGATAGTCGTTGTTGTAGGAAAACCTCCCAAGATAAGGCAAATTCTCATCCCAACTAGAACCATGAGCCAAAGCGTAAGCTCAAAGATGTCTTCCAAAATCTGGTTCACCTCCTGCCTGCCCCATTCCATCTGCTTAGGGTGAAACTGTTAAACTCCAATCTAGTACTGGTGATCTCGTGTACCAATGGGCGCCAAGTGTGAGGTAAATTGGTGCCTTTATACGACATTGATACCTTTGGGAACTCCGTAGGCACATTAACCTGCCCATGTAAATCTTGGCCAACTTTGCACCTGGGATAGGTCGCTCTTTTACCGGCAGATAAATGGCTACTCTTGGTCAAAATGGATTTCGATCACTACCCAAATAGAGCTGTTATCCCCACCTGGTCCTGGCAATCCTCGGGTGGATAAAATCCATTCCCACTCTATCCCATTTCCAATCCGGCATGTAACGGCCGTAGTAATCCTGGCCATTGCTTCGTGTTCCGCTTCACTTATTTACATACATCACATAGGCAATATGCTTGGCGATATCTCCCTTCATGTTGTCTTCCACCAAAATCTTGTTTCTTCAAATCCATATACATCTTTGTGTTGCCGCCTTGATGTACGGAATATGGCAGTAAGTGAGCTTCCTCAGTAATCAACTTCCTTATCTCTGATCGCTGGGAACACACAAACCATCTCCATACCACAAGGTACCATGCTCATCCTCGCCAATATCCTTTTCCCGCTCTCCTTCATCTTCCTTTATTTCTTCTATTTCTTGTCTCCCCACTTCTGAGCCTTCTTGATTCTCGTCTTTGAAGTTGCCCATGGACTTCCATTGTTGCTAAGTACCTTCAGATACTACCTCAAATAAGGTCCTTGAATTGCTTGCACAAATCCCTCTGTGCAATTCACCAATTGTCAATCCATCGGGCATAAACCTTCCCGGCCAGAAAGTATCCGGCGCCACATTGGCCTTTCCTCGGTGGTAACAGCAGATCTCATATCATAACTTCGGATAAGTTCCAATCCATCTCCTTTGTCTCATGTTCGCTTCCTTCGTAAAATATGTACTTCAGTGCTCTGTGGTCGGTAACACATCACGTTGTTTTCCCATTAAGTAATGCCTCCACCTGAGCGCATGAACCACGACGCTAACTCCAAGTCGGTGGGTAATTCCGCCATGGTGCTTGAGTTGTCGCGTAGGCATATGACACTACTGCCTCCCATCTTGCATCAAAGACACTCCCCAAGTCCTCTGTCGGAAGCATCACAAGACACTTGGAAATCCTTCCGAAGATCGTAAACATAACAGGCGTGAAGCATATTAGTCGACGCCTGGGCCTCAAAGTCGGCTTCACATATATCTCACCATTCAAACTTCCTCCTTCTCTGGGGAGTTCAATACCATCGGCTTAGCAATCTTGGAAAAGTTTTCTGTGAACCTCTCTGTAATATCCAGTAAGTCCCAAAAAGCTCAATCTCTCCCCGCAATTCTTGGGTGCTTCCCACTGGCACATCGCAGCCACTTTGCTTGGATCAACAAATGCATTCTTTCCTTTACACCACGGTCCAAGAAATCCCCACGTTGTTAAGCCAGAATTCACACTTCGTCAATTTGGCATACAGCTTGTGTTCCTCAGCCTTCTCCATAATCAGCCGCAGATGCTTCTCATGCTCAGCAAGATCATCCTGAATATATCGTGATGTCATCAATAAACACCACCAATAACTTGTCCAAATACTCCATAATCAATTTTGTTCATCATGGTCATGAAATATAGGTCAGTATCATGCTAGTCCAAAACGACATAATCAGAGTACTCATATAAACCATACCTAGTGGTGAAGGCGTTTTTGGTACATCCTCCTTCCGGATTCTTCAATTGAAAGTACTCGATCGCAGCATCAATCTTGTCAACACCTTTGCTCCTTCCAGCTTGATCAAATAAATCATTTATGTTCTACAGAGGGTACTTGTTCTTGATGGTTACCTCATTCAGCTGCAATGACAAATTCACCACTAATCTCTTGAAAAGCCGTCTTTCTTTCTCCACAAATAGAACAGTGCTCCCCATGACGACGACTAGGTCAATGAATCCTTTTCCAAAGCTTGTTCCTTTCAACTGCTTCTTCAATTCCTTCAAATTTCATCGACATCCATCTTATATGGTACTTCTTTGCTATTGGTCCTGCTCTGCAGACGTCGATAAGAAACTCTACATCTCCTCGCTGTGTGGCATCCCCTGAAGCTCTTCCTAAACACGTCGGGTAATCCCTAATCATCGCACAGATCCATGCTAACCCCTTAAGAGAATTACCCAGCTACACCTTCCTAGTCGTAAGGGCAACGACTTGAATCTAATCCTCTTACCATCCTGGTTTTGAGTGAACAGTCAACATTACCGTGCACAATCTATGTGTCCCCCATGCATGTGACATCCAATCCATACCCGTAATGACATCTAACCCTTGTGAATCCAAACACTACCAAATGTGCAATGAAGTTGTGTGTCTAATCAATCATACAGCCAAGTCATGCATCCCTGCCGCTAGCTATCATATGTCCTCCAGTGAACTCACTCTAATAGCCCTTTCATAGATCTAATAGGTAACTTATACTTATCCACAAATGCCTTTGATATGAAGGAATGATGCACCGCAGATCAAAAAGTATAAGTGCAGGTGTAAGCTGCTGATTGGGAACTTACCAATCACAAGTGGTCAGCTCTATCTGGAATCTCCTCCACATTCAGTGTGGTTCACTCGTGGCCTTCTCACCGTTGGTCGGGCTTCACCCTTTCCTTCCTGACAGCTTGTCAAGATAGTGTCCCTTCCGGCTGCACTTGAAGCACGCCACCTCACCTCGCATCCTTCTGGTCACGGTTATGATCACGCGCAGGCTATGTCCACCTGTGGTCCTCCATGTGAGTGGTGAGAGTGTCCTCCCTGTGGTTATGGTGGTCGATCCTATGAGTTGTCATGGCGATGTCCATCGCGTGGTCATGGTTCCTATGGTCACTCTCCATGTTTGAGTATCCATCACACGGGCAAGTAGTCTTGTGGTGTGAACCAGAGTGGTGATATTGTTCTTTCTCTTGCGGTTCTCCACTTGCTTGTGCTTCCTCCAAGATTCTCGGCCTTGTCCATAAGCTCCCTTGAAAGGGGCAATAAACCACCAAAGAGGTCAGACCGGAAGCTCATCACCGAGGCCATCCAGGAATCTCTCCTCCTTGCATCACGTGCTGTCAATATCCTCAGTATAACGGACAGGTTGTTGAACTCCTCAATGTACTTACCACTACAAGCACATTTGGTTTGGCGCAAGTTATGGAACTCTTTCCTCTTCAGGCTCGTAACTCCTAGACACGTGGTCGGTCCCGGAACCTTCCTCAAACATAGCTCCAAGTCACTTAGGTATTCAGAGGGTGGGTGATCTCAAATGTGTCCCACCAAGAAGTGTTGCCTGTCCTCCAAAGAGGGTGAGCGCTAACCTCACCTTTCTCAAAGATCGGGCATCCGCCTGGGCCATTAGATCCTTGTTGACTCGAACGCAATCCAATGAGAGCAACCATTGCTGGTTCCGTCAAGGCAAGAGAGAACTTAAGCTGGCCTTAGCCTCAGAAATCTGGTGAGAGCATCTCCCGAGGCTGATTGCTTTCCATTGTTGTTGTTCGATTAAGCACAAGAATTGGGTCATCACTTGGGTCAGCTGTGCCTGAGTTGCCACATTGAGCTGCTCCAACCATGGGTTGGCGCGTGGAGGCATCTGCCGCGGTTCAGCATAGGTAAGTTTAGAAAGAACACCACGCACAATAGGATTCTACCCATGCATATGATCAAACAACAACAAATACAATAGCGCATAATCAAGCAAGCAAACATATCAACAAACAAGCGATCCAGCAACATCTCAGGTGTTATCCTAGTAGTATATACCTACTGAAATAGTTTTTCAAGAGTTGGCAATGGTTAACTAAAACAGCTTGGAGCATCAAAACGATAAAACAGCAATTCTGACAAACAGTTCTTGTTGTGTTCGCAAAATTTTCCGCCTGACTTAAACTCGTCAGAAAAATTAGCTGCAATTTTGTGCATATGGTACAGAGTACTTTCAAGCATCAGCTCAATTTTTTTTCAGGTAGATTTTCCGAAGTTACCAGAAAATATGAAAAATCGCGCAGTACTGCTGTATCAGCAGAAAACTGCAGTTGAAAACAACACGATAGTAAAGGTCCAAATTGCCATAACTCTTTCATATAATTTGCACAAATAATTCCTGAGATATTGGAGCAACACAACAAGCATCTAAACACTCTTAGCACTAACACGAATCCAAGTATCACAACAATCGAGGTCAAATAAATCTAACGATTACTTAACGAGGACTCACCTTTTGGTGGACTTTATCTATTGCTTGAAGAGTTTGAGGTAGGCTCCTCGCGGTCATGCAAGGCTACGCCTCGCTCAAGGGTAACAACCATGGATATGGAAAGTGTACAATTTCTCCTGAACCATCACTTGAAACGCCAAACCCACCTCTCTTCCGGATTCTCTTTCTCTTCTTCATCCTCAGCTGCAACTGCAACAAATATTCACTTCCACCATCATCGCTTCCATCATCATCATCTCGCCCTCATCATCATCATTCCATCTGTCATCATCATCCCCATTGTTGCCATCATCTCCATTGTCATCATCACGAGGGTGGATTCAGCTGTGCTTGGAGAGCTGCAACCGGCTGCCAATGAAGCTTCAATAGTCCCATCCCTTTCCTCGAAGATCGGGCTCCTTATGCTTGTCAGATGTTCCTGGTGTTTCTGCCGCGACCATGAAGATGTGCTAGGTGGTGTGCATCGCTGGGGCCTAGGTCAGGGCATTCCTCCAGACTCCCACACCTTTCAGCGCAAAGTGTCAATCTCCCTGTCCTTGACCACCATACCATTAAGTTAGTAAAATTGCGAATCTCCTCCTTAGCATCATCTCACCTTCTTCTCGCTAGGGAGCTCCATTCTCCCTTTCCATGTCCTCTATAGTGCCTCCCGACGGGCGGTATGTTGTTCCTGCCGCCTGGTGGACCATAATGTTCTCATCTTCTACCACGCCTTCCATAGTCACGCCATAGGGTGAACTGGCTGTAGTAGGTGTTTGGTTATTATGGCACTCAAGCGAGATGTGGCTTCATGTATGGCCAAGTTGATTCCAAGTCCCATGGGCCAGGTGATGTCTTGGTGTACTGAAATATGGGTTTGGCAAGGCATCTCTGGAATATGAAGGTAGTGATCTCCCATGCATCCTCTCCATATCCATAGGTGTACAGCCTTCTTCCCTTGAAGAACAGACAGTAAAGGGTAATCCTAATGACCGAGAGATGGAGCTTAATCGGGCCTTGCAAAGGGCCCTGGTGACTCCATGGTGACATACTCAACCACTTCTTTTATCTATCTATCAAGTAAAAGAGGAAAAAGTGTGAGAATAGCATATGGTAAGAATTCTACGAGGGGTGAAAGGTATAAGATGAAAAGATAGAGTTAATATAGGCTTTAATAATTCTATGGCTTCCTAATCCAATCCTAGGTCAATGATCCGACAAATGACACACCTGCCTGGATACTATCCTCGTGACACCCCTGTTCTGATAAGATTCGCGGCCTCTATGTGACATGCCAATCCCTCGGATCGTCTAATAGCCCACAATAGAGTAAGATAGATAATCATAGCAAATAACCGTGTATCATGATCTACAAGATCCAGAGTACCATTATTATAATATAAAAGCTTACATAAAGCTAGCCTGGGCTAAATTGTTCGTAGCAACAAAGCGTAGTAACTTCAATCTTCAAATTGCCCACAAGTGAACAAGTGTCGGTGAGTACCGTACCTATAACTTATCAATCGTAATCGGAATAACCTGCAGTGATAAAACGCAACAGCCCCTCAAGGGTCAATACATGGAATGTATGGCAAGCAGAGCTATGTAAAGGAGACAATAGTACTAACAACTACATGCATATTTGGCAAGTGGAGCTGGTTCCGCTTGCATTTGTAAATAATTCTTTGTCCTACTTTCATAATGTCAGCTTGGAATTTTCTTTGAAGTATCCCAATTAAGTTAAGTTAACAACCCAACAAGATTGTCACCATTTGAAATTAGAATGAGCGAGGAAACATGTCATGGAACTCCAATATCTAGCAACTCAGATGTCCATAACCAGACATTTCGCTTAATCGATTAGATTATACACTGGCAGTAGGTTAGTACACTTTACCCATGTGACTTGGTCACCCCAAATTGCATCATCACTCTCATTTTGGGTGTGATGAGTAGGAGAAGACCAAGAAAGAGACTCGTTTCTAGAAGTAGCCTCAATCTGACGCGCAAGACCGTCCAACTCTACCAAAATTCTACATCTCTGGATAACGCTGGTTCGAAGTTACTATTAATTCCTACTAAGAAGTCCAACCAACCGCCCATTCCATTATTGGGCACATGGTTGTCAGCACGAAGCTACACAATAAAGAGAAGCCAATCACTTCCTCTCGATAACCGGGTGCCTTTCAAGAATGAAATCACCAAAATTTATCAATACCATCACACCCAGGGGATTCATTGATTGTTAGTTTTTTTAGTTTTCATAAACCAAAACTTTGAGAAAACAAGGTCAATGATAAAACCACCTCGCTCAATATATACAGCATATTAAGCACATCTACAATTATGGTTCATCTACAAGGAAACTCACCATATATTAGTGACATAGTATATGGTATCATCCTATTACATGCATCTACACAATAGTAGGACGATATCATGAACAAAGTAGCATCTACTTGCCTTGGTTGTAGCGGTCGGAAGAACAATCCAAACACGCAGCAAGGGTTGCACTCCACACAATCTACACACAATTGCATTCATAAACAAACAATTCACAAACATATGCAACAAAGATGATGCATGAATGCAAGAACGGCAAGTGAATTGGTGCTACAGCTGCACCACATAGTACTAATTCAATATTACTACCGAATACATGCATGGAAAATAGATTTGCTTAAGGAACTATTAACCAAAAGTGGAGATCACTACTAGAGCTAGAACTTAAATAATTCACTACCGTAGTATACTGTTTGTAAAATCTGGAAAATTCTACCGCATAGGCATCGCTGATAAGAAATAGTACCAATTGAATTACTCAAAAGGAGTTATAAACATCCCGAGTAATTAAAACACTGCAGAAAGGCCATTAGACAAATACTGCAGAAGTTTTTACTGTAAGTCTATCTTTTATTTCACGATGAGATTCCCCTCGTTCATACGAAGTTCAGGGACATATACGCGATTTTTGAGCTACGAAACTTTTACTACGAATTTATTATCCGAAAAGGCCACTAACTAGTTTGATTAAACTGTACTAAACCTGACAGTAAAAGTCTGAACCAAAGCAGCGAGATTCTACACGACTCACTGAACGCGTGCATATTTTATTTGCAAAATTTTGGCCATGCGGTTTAATTTCTACGCAATTTACAAGATTCTACCAAATCTGCCAACTAATAGGATTAACGAAATTGACCCATGCAATGACACTGATGATCCATAGGTGATGCAACACCAGTCAATGACACTGACTAGTCAACGTCTCGAGTGCTGACCAGTCAACGAACGAATCTAAGCCGCTGATCTGAGATCGTTGTTGCTTAGAAACGGACACATGCAACACCGGATCCATGCGGCAAAGAGAACACGGACGCTTCAACGACGATCCGGTTGTTGTTAGTTAAAAGAACACACATGCAATGACAACGGTGCATCCCTTATGTGGTATGAAAGAAGAACACACATGCAATGACTGCAGTTGTTGTTATGTGAAAAGAACACACATGCAATGACTCTGGTTGTTGTTAGTAAAAAGAACATACATGCAATGACACTGGTGGATCCATAGGTGGATTGTGAAAAGAGCACACACGCAATGACACTGGTGGATCCATGTGTGGTCTCTAAAGAGAACAAATTATTTCAATGACATTGGTGGACCCATAGGTGGATTGTGAAAAGAGCACACATGAATGACACTAGTGGATCCATATATGGTATGTGAAAAGAACACACATGCAATGATTCCGGTTGTTGTTAGTTAAAAGAACACACATGCAATGACACTGGTGCATCCATATGTGGTATGTGAAAAGAACACACATGCAATGACTATTGGATTTGTTAGTAAAAAGAACACACATGCAATGACACTGGTGGATCCATAGGTGGATTGTGAAAAGAGCACACATGCAATGACACTAGTGGATCCATATGTGGTATGTGAAAAGAACACACATGCAATGACTCTGGTTGTTGTTAGTAAAAAGAACACACATGCAATGACACTCGTGGATCCATAGGTGGATTGTCAAAAGAGCACACATGCAATGACACTGGTGGATTCATATGTGGTATGTGAAAAGAACACACATGCAATGACTATGGTTGTTGTTAGTAAAAAGAACACACATGCAATGACACTGGTGGATCCATAGGTGGATTGTGAAAAGAACACACATGCAATGACACTGGTGGATCCATATGTGGTATGTGAAAAGAACACACATGCAATGACTCCAGTTGTTGTTAGTAAAAAGAACACACATGCAATGACACTGGTGGATCCATGTGTGGTCTCTGAAGAGAACACACATTTCAATGACATTGGTGGATCCATATGTGGTATGTGAAAAGAACACACATGCAATGACTCTAGTTATTGTTAGTAAAAAGATCACACATGCAACGACACTGGTGGATCCATAGGTGGATTGTGAAAAGAACACACATGCAATGACACTGGTGGATCCATATGTAGTATGTGAAAAGAACACACATGCAATGACTCGGGTTGTTAGTAAAAAGAACACACATGAAATGACACTGGTGGATCCATAGGTGGATTGTGAAAAGAGCACACATGCAATGACACTGGTGGATCCATATGTGGTATGTGAAAAGAACACACATGCAATGACTCTGGTTGTTGTTAGTAAAAAGAACATACATGCAATGACACTGGTGGATCCATAGGTGGATTGTCAAAAGAGCACACATGCAATGACACTGGTGGATCCATATGTGGTATGTGAAAAGAACACACATGCAATGACTCTGGTTGTTAGTAAAAATAACACACACGCAATGACACTGGTGGATCCATGTGTGGTCTCTAAAGAGAACAAATTATTTCAATGACATTGGTGGACCCATAGGTGGATTGTTAAAAGAGCACACATGAATGACACTAGTGGATCCATATATGGTATGTGAAAAGAACACACATGCAATGATTCCGGTTGGTGTTAGTTAAAAGAACACACATGCAATGACACTGGTGCATCCATATGTGGTATGTGAAAAGAACACACATGCAATGACTATGGTTGTTAGTAAAAGAACACACATGCAATGACACTGGTGGATCCATAGGTGGATTGTGAAAAGAGCACACATGCAATGACACTAGTGGATCCATATGTGGTATGTGAAAAGAACACACGTGCAATGGCTCTGGTTGTTAGTACAAATAACACAAATGCAATGACACTGGTGGATCCATAGGTGGATTGTCAAAAGAGCACACATGAAATGACTCTGGTTGTTCCATATGTGGTATGTGAAACGAACACACATGCAATGACTCTAGTTGTTGTTAGTAAAAAGAACACACATGCAATGACACTGGTGGATCCATAGGTGGATTGTGAAAGGAAACACACATGCAATGACACTGGTGGATCCATATGTGGTATGTGAAAAGAACACACATGCAATGACTCCAGTTGTTGTTAGTGAAAGAACACACATGCAATGACACTGGTGGATCCATGTGTGGTCTCTAAAGAGAACACACATTTCAATGACATTGGTGGATCCATATGTGGTATGTGAAAAGAACACACATGCAATGACTCCAGTTGTTGTTACTATAAAGAACACACATGCAATGAGACTGGTGGATCCATATGTGGTATGTGAAAAGAACACACATGCAATGACTCTAGATGTTGTTAGTAAAAAGAATACACATTCAATGACACTGGTGGATCCATGTGTGGTCTCTAAGAGAACACACATTTCAATGACTCTGATTGTTGTTAGTACAAAGAACACAAATGCAATGACACTGGTGGATCCATGTGTGGTCTCTGAAGAGAACACACATGCAATGACTCTGGTTGTTCTTAGTAAAAAGAGCACACATGCAATGACACTGGTGGATCTATAGGTGGATTGTGAAAAGAACACACATGCAATGACACTGGTGGATCGATATGTGGTATGTGAAAAGAACACACATGCAATGACTCTGGTTGTTGTTAGTAAAAAGAACACACATGCAATGATACTGGTGGATCCATAGGTGGATTGTGAAAGGAGCACACATGCAATGACACTAGTGGATCCATATGTGGTATGTGAAAAGAACACACATGCAATGACTCCAGTTGTTGTTAGTAAAAAGAACACACATGCAATGACACTGGTGTATCCATGTGTGGTCTCTGAAGAGAACACACATTTCAATGACACTGGTGGATCCATAGGTGGATTATGAAAAGAGCACACATGCAATGACACTGGTGGATCCATATGTGGTATGTGAAAAGAACACACATGCAACGACTCTTGTTGTTGTTAGTAAAAAGAACACACATGCAATGACACTGGTGGATCCATGTGTGGTCTCTGAAGAGACAACACATTTCAATGACACTGGTGGATCCATATGTGGTATGTGAAAAGAACACACATGCAATAACACTAGTGGATCCATAGGTGGATTGTGAAAAGAACACACATGCAATGACACTGGTGGATCCATATGTTGTATGAGAAAAGAACACACATGCAATGACTCCAGTTGTTGTTAGTAAAAAGAAAACACATACAATGACACTGGTGGATCTATGTGTGGTCTCTGAAGAGAACACACATGCAATGACTCTGGTTGTTGTTAGTAAAAAGAGCACACATGCAATGCCACTGGTGGATCTATGTGTGGTCTCTGAAGAGAACACACATGCAATGACTCTGGTTGTTGTTAGTAAAAAGAGCACACATGCAATGCCACTGGTGGATCCATTGGTAGATTGTGAAAAGAACACAAATGCAATGACACTTGTGGATCCATGTGTGGTCTCTTAAGAGAACACACATGCAATGACTCTGGTTGTTGGTAGTAAAAAGAGCACACATGCAATGACACTGGTGGATCTATAGGTGGATTGTGAAAAGAACACACATGCAATGACACTGGTGGATCCATATGTGGTATGTGAAAAGAACACACATGCAATGACTCTGGTTGTTGTTAGTAAAAAGAACACACATGCAATGACACTGGTGGATCCATAGGTGGATTATGAAAAGAGGACACATGCAATGACACTGGTGGATCCATATGTGGTATGTGAAAAGAACACACATGCAATGCCACAGGTGGATCCATGTGTGGTCTCTGAAGAAAACACACATGCAATGACTCTGGTTGTTAGTAAAAAGATCACACATGCAATGACACTGGTGGATCCATAGGTGGATTGTAAAAATAACACACATGCAATGACACTTGTGGATCCATATGTGGTATGTGAAAAGAACACACATGCAATGACTCTGGTTGTTGTTAGTAAAAAGAACACACATGCAATGACACTGGTGGATCCATAGGTGGATTGTGAAAAGAGCACACATGCAATGACACTGGTGGATCCATATGTGGTATGTGAAAAGAACACACATCCAATGACTCTGGTTGTTGTTAGTAAAAAGAACACACATGCAATGACACTGGTGGATCCATAGGTGGATTGTCAAAAGAGCACACATGCAATGACACTGGTGGATCCATATGTGGTATGTGAAAAGAACACACATGCAATGACTCTGGTTGTTGTTAGTAAAAATAACACACACGCAATGACACTGGTGGATCCATGTGTGGTCTCTAAAGAGAACACATTATTTCAATGACATTGGTGGATCCATATGTGGTATGTGAAAAGAACACACATGCAATGACACTGGTGGATCCATAGGTGGATTGTGAAAAGAGCACACATGAATGACACTAGTGGATCCATATATGGTATGTGAAAAGAACACACATGCAATGATTACAGTTGTTGTTAGTTAAAAGAACACACATGCAATGACACTGGTGCATCCATATGTGGTATGTGAAAAGAACACACATGCAATGACTCTGGTTGTTGTTAGTAAAAAGAACACACATGCAATGACACTAGTGGATCCATAGGTGGATTGTGAAAAGAACACACATGCAATGACACTGGTGGATCCATATGTGCTATGTGAAAAGAACACACATGCAATGACTCTAGTTGTTGTTAGTAAAAACAACACACATGCAATGACACTGGTGGATACATTTATGGTCTCTGAAGAGTACACACATTTCAATGACACTAGTGGATCCATATGTGGTATGTGAAAAGAACACACATGCAATGACTCTAGTTGTTGTTAGTAAAAAGAACACACATGCAATGACACTGGTGGATCCATATGTGGTATGTGAAAAGAACACACATGCAATGACTCTGGTTGTTGTTAGGAAAAAGAACACACATGCAATGACACTGGTGGATCCATGTGTGGTCTCTGAAGAGAACACACATTTCAATAACATTGGCTGTTGTTAGTAAAAAGAAAACACATGCAATGACACTGGTGGATCCATGTGTGGTCTCCGAAGAGAACACACATTTCAATGACTCTGGTTTTTGTTAGTAAAAAGGACACACATGCAATGACACTAGTGGATCCATGTGTGGTGTCTGAAGATAACACACACATCCAATGACTCTGGTTGTTGTTAGTAAAAAGAGCACACATGCAATGACACTTGGGGATCCATAGGTGGATTGTGAAAAGAGCACACATGCAATGACACTGGTGGATCCATATGTGGTATGTGAAAAGAACACACATGCAATGACTATTGGATTTGTTAGTAAAAAGAACACACATGCAATGACACTGGTGGATCCATAGGTGGATTGTGAAAAGAGCACACATGCAATGACACTGGTGGATCCATATGTGGTATGTGAAAAGAACACACATGCAATGACTCTGGTTGTTGTTAGTAAAAAGAACACACATGCAATGACACTCGTGGATCCATAGGTGGATTGTCAAAAGAGCACACATGCAATGACACTGGTGGATCCATATGTGGTATGTGAAAAGAACACACATGCAATGACTCTGGTTGTTGTTAGTAAAAAGAACACACATGCAATGACACTGGTGGATCCATAGGTGGATTGTGAAAAGAACACACATGCAATGACACTGGTGGATCCATATGTGGTATGTGAAAAGAACACACATGCAATGACTCCAGTTGTTGTTAGTAAAAGGAACACACATGCAATGACACTGGTGGATCCATGTGTGGTCTCTGAAGAGAACACACATTTCAATGACATTGGTGGATCCATATGTGGTATGTGAAAAGAACACACATGCAATGACTCTAGTTATTGTTAGTAAAAAGAGCACACATGCAACGACACTGGTGGATCCATAGGTGGATTGTGAAAAGAACACACATGCAATGACACTGGTGGATCCATATCTGGTATGTGAAAAGAACACACATGCAATGACTCCAGTTGTTGTTAGTAAAAAGAACACACATGCAATGACACTGGTGGATCCATAGGTGGATTGTGAAAAGAGCACACATGCAATGACACTGGTGGATCCATATGTGGTATGTGAAAAGAACACACATGCAATGACTCTGGTTGTTGTTAGTAAAAAGAACACACATGCAATGACACTGGTGGATCCATAGGTGGATTGTCAAAAGAGCACACATGCAATGACACTGGTGGATCCATATGTGGTATGTGAAAAGAACACACATGCAATGACTCTGGTTGTTGTTAGTAAAAATAACACACACGCAATGACACTGGTGGATCCATGTGTGGTCTCTAAAGAGAACAAATTATTTCAATGACATTGGTGGATCCATAGGTGGATTGTGAAAAGAGCACACATGAATGACACTAGTGGATCCATATATGGTATGTGAAAAGAACACACATGCAATGATTCCGGTTGTTGTTAGTTAAAAGAACACACATGCAATGACACTGGTGCATCCATATGTGGTATGTGAAAAGAACACACATGCAATGACTCTGGTTGTTGTTAGTAAAAAGAACACACATGCAATGACACTGGTGGATCCATAGGTGGATTGTGAAAAGAGCACACATGCAATGACACTAGTGGATCCATATGTGGTATGTGAAAAGAACACACATGCAATGACTCTGGTTGTTGTTAGTAAAAAGAACACACATGCAATGACACTCGTGGATCCATAGGTGGATTGTCAAAAGAGCACACATGCAATGACACTGGTGGATTCATATGTGGTATGTGAAAAGAACACACATGCAATGACTCTGGTTGTTGTTAGTAAAAAGAACACACATGCAATGACACTGGTGGATCCATAGGTGGATTGTGAAAAGAACACACATGCAATGACACTGGTGGATCCATATGTGGTATGTGAAAAGAACACACATGCAATGACTCCAGTTGTTGTTAGTAAAAAGAACACACATGCAATGACACTGGTGGATCCATGTGTGGTCTCTGAAGAGAACACACATTTCAATGACATTGGTGGATCCATATGTGGTATGTGAAAAGAACACACATGAAATGACTCCAGTTGTTGTTACTATAAAGAACACACATGCAATGAGACTGGTGGATCCATATGTGGTATGTGAAAAGAACACACATGCAATGACTCTAGTTGTTGTTAGTAAAAAGAATACACATTCAATGACACTGGTGGATCCATGTGTGGTCTCTAAAGAGAACACACATTTCAATGACTCTGATTGTTGTTAGTAAAAAGAACACAAATGCAATGACACTGGTGGATCCATGTGTGGTCTCTGAAGAGAACACACATGCAATGACTCTGGTTGTTGTTAGTAAAAAGAGCACACATGCAATGACACTGGTGGATCTATAGGTGGATTGTGAAAAGAACACACATGCAATGACACTGGTGGATCGATATGTGGTATGTGAAAAGAACACACATGCAATGACTCTGGTTGTTGTTAGTAAAAAGAACACACATGCAATGATACTGGTGGATCCATAGGTGGATTGTGAAAGGAGCACACATGCAATGACACTAGTGGATCCATATGTGGTATGTGAAAAGAACACACATGCAATGACTCCAGTTGTTGTTAGTAAAAAGAACACACATGCAATGACACTGGTGTATCCATGTGTGGTCTCTGAAGAGAACACACATTTCAATGACACTGGTGGATCCATAGGTGGATTGTGAAAAGAGCACACATGCAATGACACTGGTGGATCCATATGTGGTATGTGAAAAGAACACACATGCAATGACTCTTGTTGTTGTTAGTAAAAAGAACACACATGCAATGACACTGGTGGATCCATGTGTGGTCTCTGAAGAGACAACACATTTCAATGACACTGGTGGATCCATATGTGGTATGTGAAAAGAACACACATGCAATAACACTAGTGGATCCATAGGTGGATTGTGAAAAGAACACACATGCAATGACACTGGTGGATCCATATGTTGTATGAGAAAAGAACACACATGCAATGACTCCAGTTGTTGTTAGTAAAAAGAACACACATACAATGACACTGGTGGATCTATGTGTGGTCTCTGAAGAGAACACACATGCAATGACTCTGGTTGTTGTTAGTAAAAAGAGCACACATGCAATGCCACTGGTGGATCTATGTGTGGTCTCTGAAGAGAACACACATGCAATGACTCTGGTTGTTGTTAGTAAAAAGAGCACACATGCAATGCCACTGGTGGATCCATTGGTAGATTGTGAAAAGAACACAAATGCAATGACACTTGTGGATCCATGTGTGGTCTCTTAAGAGAACACACATGCAATGACTCTGGTTGTTGGTAGTAAAAAGAGCACACATGCAATGACACTGGTGGATCCATAGGTGGATTGTGAAAAGAACACACATGCAATGACACTGGTGGATCCATATGTGGTATGTGAAAAGAACACACATGCAATGACTATGGTTGTTGTTAGTAAAAAGAACACACATGCAATGACACTGGTGGATCCATAGGTGGATTGTGAAAAGAGCACACATGCAATGACACTAGTGGATCCATATGTGGTATGTGAAAAGAACACACATGCAATGACTCTGGTTGTTGTTAGTAAAAAGAACACACATGCAATGACACTGGTGGATCCATAGGTGGATTGTCAAAAGAGCACACATGCAATGACACTGGTGGATCCATATGTGGTATGTGAAAAGAACACACATGCAATGACTCTGGTTGTTGTTAGTAAAAAGAACACACATGCAATGACACTGGTGGATCCATAGGTGGATTGTGAAAAGAACACACATGCAATGACACTGGTGGATCCATATGTGGTATGTGAAAAGAACACACATGCAATGACTCCAGTTGTTGTTAGTAAAAAGAACACACATGCAATGACACTGGTGGATCCATGTGTGGTCTCTGAAGAGAACACACATTTCAATGACACTGGTGGATCCATATGTGGTATGTGAAAAGAACACACATGAAATGACTCCAGTTGTTGTTACTATAAAGAACACACATGCAATGAGACTGGTGGATCCATATGTGGTATGTGAAAAGAACACACATGCAATGACTCTAGTTGTTGTTAGTAAAAAGAATACACATTCAATGACACTCGTGGATCCATGTGTGGTCTCTAAAGAGAACACACATTTCAATGACTCTGATTGTTGTTAGTAAAAAGAACACAAATGCAATGACACTGGTGGATCCATGTGTGGTCTCTGAAGAGAACACACATGCAATGACTCTGGTTGTTGTTAGTAAAAAGAGCACACATGCAATGACACTGGTGGATCTATAGGTGGATTGTGAAAAGAACACACATGCAATGACACTGGTGGATCGATATGTGGTATGTGAAAAGAACACACATGCAATGACTCTGGTTGTTGTTAGTAAAAAGAACACACATGCAATGATACTGGTGGATCCATAGGTGGATTGTGAAAGGATCACACATGCAATGACACTAGTGGATCCATATGTGGTATGTGAAAAGAACACACATGCAATGACTCCAGTTGTTGTTAGTAAAAAGAACACACATGCAATGACACTGGTGTATCCATGTGTGGTCTCTGAAGAGAACACACATTTCAATGACACTGGTGGATCCATAGGTGGATTGTGAAAAGAGCACACATGCAATGACACTGGTGGATCCATATGTGGTATGTGAAAAGAACACACATGCAACGACTCTTGTTGTTGTTAGTAAAAAGAACACACATGCAATGACACTGGTGGATCCATGTGTGGTCTCTGAAGAGACAACACATTTCAATGACACTGGTGGATCCATATGTGGTATGTGAAAAGAACACACATGCAATAACACTAGTGGATCCATAGGTGGATTGTGAAAAGAACACACATGCAATGACACTGGTGGATCCATATGTTGTATGAGAAAAGAACACACATGCAATGACTCCAGTTGTTGTTAGTAAAAAGAACACACATACAATGACACTGGTGGATCTATGTGTGGTCTCTGAAGAGAACACACATGCAATGACTCTGGTTGTTGTTAGTAAAAAGAGCACACATGCAATGCCACTGGTGGATCTATGTGTGGTCTCTGAAGAGAACACACATGCAATGACTCTGGTTGTTGTTAGTAAAAAGAGCACACATGCAATGCCACTGGTGGATCCATTGGTAGATTGTGAAAAGAACACAAATGCAATGACACTTGTGGATCCATGTGTGGTCTCTTAAGAGAACACACATGCAATGACTCTGCTTGTTGGTAGTAAAAAGAGCACACATGCAATGACACTGGTGGATCTATAGGTGGATTGTGAAAAGAACACACATGCAATGACACTGGTGGATCCATATGTGGTATGTGAAAAGAACACACATTCAATGACTCTGGTTGTTGTTAGTAAAAAGAACACACATGCAATGACACTGGTGGATCCATAGGTGGACTATGAAAAGAGGACACATGCAATGACACTGTTGGATCCATATGTGGTATGTGAAAAGAACACACATGCAATGCCACAGGTGGATCCATGTGTGGTCTCTGAAGAAAACACACATGCAATGACTCTGGTTGTTAGTAAAAAGATCACACATGCAATGACACTGGTGGATCCATAGGTGGATTGTAAAAATAACACACATGCAATGACACTTGTGGATCCATATGTGGTATGTGAAAAGAACACACATGCAATGACTCTGGTTGTTGTTAGTAAAAAGAACACACATGCAATGACACTGGTGGATCCATAGGTGGATTGTGAAAAGAGCACACATGCAATGACACTGGTGGATCCATATGTGGTATGTGAAAAGAACACACATGCAATGACTCTGGTTGTTGTTAGTAAAAAGAACACACATGCAATGACACTGGTGGATCCATAGGTGGATTGTCAAAAGAGCACACATGCAATGACACTGGTGGATCCATATGTGGTATGTGAAAAGAACACACATGCAATGACTCTGGTTGTTGTTAGTAAAAATAACACACACGCAATGACACTGGTGGATCCATGTGTGGTCTCTAAAGAGAACACATTATTTCAATGACATTGGTGGATCCATATGTGGTATGTGAAAAGAACACACATGCAATGACACTGGTGGATCCATAGGTGGATTGTGAAAAGAGCACACATGAATGACACTAGTGGATCCATATATGGTATGTGAAAAGAACACACATGCAATGATTACAGTTGTTGTTAGTTAAAAGAACACACATGCAATGACACTGGTGCATCCATATGTGGTATGTGAAAAGAACACACATGCAATGACTATGGTTGTTGTTAGTAAAAAGAACACACATGCAATGACACTAGTGGATCCATAGGTGGATTGTGAAAAGAACACACATGCAATGACACCGGTGGATCCATGTGTTGTATGTGAAAAGAACACACATGCAATGACTCCAGTTGTTGTTAGTAAAAACAACACACATACAATGACACTGGTGGATCCATGTGTGCTCTCCAAGAGAACACATATTTCAATGACACTAGTGGATCCATATGTGGTATGTGAAAAGAACACACATGAAATGACTCCAGTTGTTGTTAGTAAAAAGAACACACATGCAATGACACTATTAGATCCATATGTGGTATGTGAAAAGAACACACATGCAATGATTCTGGTTGTTGTTAGTAAAAGAACACACATGCAATGACACTGGTGGATCCATGTGTGGTCTCTAAAGAGAACACACATTTCAATGACATTGGCTGTTGTTAGTAAAATGAACACACATGCAATGACACTGGTGGATCCATGTGTGGTCTCTGAAGAGAACACACATTTCAATAACTCTCGTTATTGTTAGGAAAAAGAACACACATGCAATGACACTGGTGGATCCATGTGTGGTCTCTGAAGAGAACACACATGCAATGACTCTGGTTGTTGTTAGTAAAGAGAGCACACATGCAATGACACTGGTGGATCCATAGGTGGATTGTGAAAAGAACACACATGCAATGACACTGGTGGATCCATATGTGGTATGTGAAAAGAACACACATGCAATGACTCTGGTTGTTGTTAGTAACAAGAACACACATGCAATGACATTGGTGGATCCATGTGTGGTCTCTGAAGAGAACACACATTTCAAATACACTGGTTGTTGTTAGTAAAAAGAACACACATGCAATGACACTGGTGGTCCATTTGTGTACTCTCAACATAACCCACATGCAATGACTCTGGTTGTTGTTAGTAAAAAGAGCACACATGCAATGACACTGGTGGATCCATAGGTGGATTATGAAAAGAACACACATGCAATGACACTAGTGGATCCATATGTGGTATGTGAAATGAACACACATGCAATGACTTTGGTTCTTGTTAGTAAAAAAGAACACACATGCAATGACACTGGTGGAGCCATAGGTGATTTTGAAAAGAATACACATGCAATGACACTGGTGGATCCATATGTGGTATGTGAAAAGAACACACATGCAATGACTCTGGTTGTTGTTAGTAAAAAGAACACACATGCAATGACACTGGTGGATCCATAGGTGGATTGTCAAAAGAGCACACATGCAATGACACTGGTGGATCCATATGTGGTATGTGAAAAGAACACACATGCAATTACTCTAGTTGTTGTTACTAAAAAGAACACACATGCAATGACATTGGTGGAATCATGTGTGGTCTCTGAAGTGAACACACATTTCAATGACACTGGTGGATCCATAGGTGGATTATGAAAAGAGCACACATACAATGACACTGGTGGATCCATATGTGGTATGTGAAAAGAACACACATGCAATGACTCCAGTTGTTGTTAGTAAAAAGAACACACATGCAATGACACTGGTGGATGCAAGTGTGGACTCTGAAGAGAACACAGATTTCAATGACACTGGTGGATCCATATGTGGTATTTGAAAAGAACACACATGCAATGACACTAGTGGATCCATTAGTGGATTGTGAAAAGAACACACATGCAAGGACACTGGTGGATCCATATGTTGTATGTGAAAAGAACACACATGGAATGACTCCAGTTGTTGTTAGTAAAAAGAACACACATGCAATGACACTGGTGGATCCATGTGTGGCTCTCTAAGAGAACACACATTTCAATGACACTAGTGGATCCATATGTGGTATGTGAAAAGAACACACATGAAATGACTCAAGTTGTTGTTAGTAAAAAGAACACAAATGCAATGACACTAGTGGATCCATATGTGGTATGTGAAAAGAACACACATGCAATGATTCTGGTTGTTGTTAGTAAAAAGAACACACATGCAATGACACTGGTGGATCCATGAGTGGTCTCTAAAGAGAACACACAATAAAATGACACAGGATGTTGTTACTAAAATGAAAACACATGCAATGACATCAGGATCCATGTGTGGTCTCTAAAGAGAACACACATTTCAATGACTCGGTTGTTGTTAGTAACAAGAACACACATGCAATGACAGGTGGATCCATGTGTGGTCTCAAGAGAACACATGAATTGACTATGGTTGTTGTTAGTAAAAATAGCACACATGCAATGACACCGGTGGATCCATAGGTGGAATTTGAAAAGAACACACAATGACACTGGTGGATCCATATGTGGTATGTGAAAAGAACACACATGCAATGACTCTGGTTGTTGTTAGTAACAAGAACACACATGCAATGACACTGATGGATCCATGTGTGGTCTCTGAAGAGAACACACATTTCAATGACACTGGTTGTTGTTAGTAAAAAGAACACACATGCAATGATACTGGTGGATCCATAGGTGGATTGTGAAAAGAACACACATGCAATGACACTGGTGGATCCATATGTGGTATGTGAAAGGAACACACATGCAATGACTCTGGTTGTTGTTAGTAACAAGAACATACATGCAATGACACTGGTGGATCCATATGTGGTATGTGAAAAGAACACACATGAAATGACTCTAGTTGTTGTTACTAAAAAGAACACACATGCAATGAGACTGGTGGATCCATATGTGGTATGTGAAAAGAACACACATGCAATGACTCTGGTTGTTGTTAGTAAAAAGAACACACATGCAATGACACCGGTGGATCCATGTGTTGTATGTGAAAAGAACACACATGCAATGACTCCAGTTGTTGTTAGTAAAAACAACACACATACAATGACACTGGTGGATCCATGTGTGCTCTCTGAAGAGAACACACATTTCAATGACACTAGTGGATCCATATGTGGTATGTGAAAAGAACACACATGAAATGACTCTGGTTGTTGTTAGTAAAAAGAACACACATGCAATGACACTAGTGGATCCATATGTGGTATGTGAAAAGAACACACATGCAATGATTCTGGTTGTTGTTAGTTAAAGAACACACATGCAATGACACTGGTGGATCCATGTGTGGTCTCTAAAGATAACACACATTTCAATGACACTGGCTGTTGTTAGTAAAAAGAACACACATGCAATGACATCAGGATCCATGTGTGGTCTCTGAAGAGAACACACATTTCAATAACTCTCGTTATTGTTAGTAAAAAGAACACACATGCAATGACACTGGTGGATCCATGTGTGGTCTCTGAAGAGAACACACATGCAATGACTCTGGTTGTTGTTAGTAAAAAGAGCACACATGCAATGACACTGGTGGATCCATAGGTGGATTCTGAAAAGAACACACATGCAATGACACTGGTGGATCCATATGTGGTATGTGAAAAGAACACACATGCAATGACTCTAGTTGTTATTAGTAACAAGAACACACATGCAATGACACTGGTGGATCCATGTGTGGTCTCTGAAGAGAACACACATTTCAAATACACTGGTTGTTGTTAGTAAAAAGAACACACATGCAATGACACCGGTGGATCCATGTGTTGTATGTGAAAAGAACACACATGCAATGACTCCAGTTGTTGTTAGTAAAAACAACACACATACAATGACACTGGTGGATCCATGTGTGCTCTCTGAAGAGAACACACATTTCAATGACACTAGTGGATCCATATGTGGTATGTGAAAAGAACACACATGAAATGACTCCAGTTGTTGTTAGTAAAAAGAACACACATGCAATGACACTAGTGGATCCATATGTGGTATGTGAAAAGAACACACATGCAATGATTCTGGTTGTTGTTAGTTAAAGAACACACATGCAATGACACTGGTGGATCCATGTGTGGTCTCTAAAGATAACACACATTTCAATGACACTGGCTGTTGTTAGTAAAATGAACACACATGCAATGACACTGGTGGATCCATGTGTGGTCTCTGAAGAGAACACACATTTCAATAACTCTCGTTATTGTTAGTAAAAAGAACACACATGCAATGACACTGGTGGATCCATGTGTGGTCTCTGAAGAGAACACACATGCAATGACTCTGGTTGTTGTTAGTAAAAAGAGCACACATGCAATGACACTGGTGGATCCATAGGTGGATTCTGAAAAGAACACACATGCAATGACACTGGTGGATCCATATGTGGTATGTGAAAAGAACACACATGCAATGACTCTAGTTGTTATTAGTAACAAGAACACACATGCAATGACACTGGTGGATCCATGTGTGGTCTCTGAAGAGAACACACATTTCAAATACACTGGTTGTTGTTAGTAAAAAGAACACACATGCAATGACATCAGGGTCCATGTGTGGTCTCTGAAGAAAGAACACACATGCCATGACTGGTTATTGTTAGTAAAAGAGCACACATGCAATGACACTGGTGGATCCGTAGGTGGATTGTGAAAAGAACACACATGCAATGACACTAGTGGATCCATATGTGGTATGTGAAATGAACACACATGCAATGACTCTGGTTCTTGTTAGTAAAAAAGAACACACATGCAATGACACTGGTGGATCCATAGGTGGATTTTGAAAAGAGTACACATGCAATGACACTGGTGGATCCATATGTGCTATGCGAAAAGAACACACACACAATGACTCTGGTTGCTGTTAGTAAAAAGAACACACATGCAATGACACTGGTGGATCCATAGGTGGATTGTCAAAAGAGCACACATGCAATGACACTGGTGGATCCATATGTGGTATGTGAAAAAAAACACTCATGCAATGACTCCAGTTTTTTTTAGTAAAAATAACACACATGCAATGACACTGGCGGATCCATGTGTGTTCTCCTTCAATGACACTGGTTGTTAGTAAAAAGAACACACATGCAATGATACTGGTGGATCCATAGGTGGATTGTGAAAAGAACAAACATGCAATGACACTGGTGGATCCATATGTGGTATGTGAAAGGAACACACATGCAACGACTCTGGTTGTTGTTAGTAACAAGAACACACATGCAATGACACTGGTGTATCCATATGTGGTATGTGAAAAGAACACACATGAAATGACTCTAGTTGTTGTTACTAAAAAGAACACACATGCAATGAGACTGGTGGATCCATATGTGGTATGTGAAAAGAACACACATGCAATGACTCTGGTTGTTGTTAGTAAAACGAACACACATTCAATGACACTGGTGTATCCATATGTGGCATGTGAAAAGAACACACGTGCAATGACTCTGGTTGTTGTTAGTAACAAGAACACACATGCAATGACACTGGTGGATCCATGTGTTGTCTCTGAAGAGAACACACATTTCAATGACACTGGTTGTTGTTAGTAAAAAGAACACACATGCAATGGCACTTGTTGTTGTTAGTGAAAAGAACACACAGGCAATGACACTGGTGGATCCATAGGTGGATTGTGAAAAGAACACACGTGCAATGACACTAGTGGATCCATATGTGGTATGTGAAAAGAACACACATGCAATGACTCTGGTGGATCTATGTGTGGTCTCTGAAGAGAACACACATGCAATGACTCTAGTTGTTAGTAAAAAGAGCACATATGCATTGACACTGGTGGATCCATAGTTGGATTGTGAAAAGAACACACATGCAACGACACTGGTGTATCCATATGTGGCATGTGAAAAGAACACACATGCAATGACTCTGGTTGTTGTTAGTAACAAGAACACACATGCAATGATACTGGTGGATCCATAGGTGGATTGTGAAAGGAGCACACATGCAATGACACTGGTGGATCCATATGTGGTATGTGAAAAGAACACACATGCAATGACTCCAGTTGTTGTTAGTAAATAGAACACACATGCAATGACACTGGTGGATCCATGTGTGGTCTCTAAAGAGAACACACATTTCAATGACACTGGTTGTTGTTAGTAAAAATAACACACATGCAATGGCACTTGTTCTTGTTAATAAAAAGAACACGCAGGCAATGACACTTGTGGATCCATAGGTGGACTATGAAAAGAACACACATGCAATGACACTAGTGGATCCATATGTGGTATGTGAAAAGAACACACATGCAATGACTCTGGTTGATCTATGTGTGGTCTCTGAAGAGAACACACATGCAATGACTCTGGTTGTTAGTAAAAAGAGCACATATGCATTGACACTGGTGGATTGTGAAAAGAACACACATGCAATGACACTGGGGGATCCATATGTGGTATGTGAAAAGAACACACATGCAATGACTCTGGTTGTTGTTAGTAAAAAGAACACACATGCAATGACACTGGTGGATCCACAGGTGGATTGTGAAAAGAGCACACATGCAATGACACTGGTGGATCCATATGTGGTATGTGAAAAGAACACACATGTAATGACTCAAGTTGTTGTTAGTAAAAAGAACACACATACAATGACACTGGTGGATCCATGTGTGCTCTCTAAAGAGAACACACATGTCAATGACACTAGTGGAAACATATGTGGTATGTGAAAAGAACACACATGCAATGACACTGGTGGATCCATAGGTGGATTATGAAAAGAGCACACATGCAATGACACTGGTGGATCCATATGTGGTATGTGAAAAGAACACACATGCAATGACTCCAGTTGTTGTTAGTATAAAGAACACAATACAATAACACTGGTGGATCCATGTGTGGTCTCTAAAGAGAACACACATTTCAATGACACTGGTGAATCCATATGTGGTATGTGAAAAGAACACACATGAAATGACTCTAGTTGTTGTTACTATAAAGAACACACATGCAATGAGACTGGTGGATCCATATGAGGTATGTGAAAACAACACACATGCAATGACTCTGGTTGTTGTTAGTAAAAAGAATACACATTCAATGACACTAGTGGATCCATGTGGTCTCTAAAGAGAACACACATTTCAATGACTCTGATTGTTGTTAGTAAAAAGAACACAAATGCAATGACACTGGTGGATCCATGTGTGGTCTCTGAAGAGAACACACGTGCAATGACTCTGGTTGTTGTTAGTAAAATGAGCACACATGCAATGACACTGGTGGATCTATAGGTGGATTATGAAAAGAACACACATGCAATGACACTGGTGGATCCATATGTGGTATGTGAAAAGAACACACATGCAATGACTCTGGTTGTTGTTAGTAAAAAGAACACACATGCAATGATACTGGTGGATCCATAGGTGGATTGTGAAAGGAGCACACATGCAATGACACTGGTGGATCCATATGTGGTATGTGAAAAGAACACACATGCAATGACTCCAGTTGTTGTTAGTAAATATAACACACATGCAATGACACTGGTGGATCCATAGGTGGATTGTGTAAAGAGCACACATGCAATGACACTGGTGGATCCATATGTGGTATGTGAAACGAACAGACATGCAATGACTCCAGTTGTTGTTAGTAAAAATAACACACATGCAATGACATCAGGATCCATGTGTGGTCTCTAAAGAGAACACACATTTCAATGACACTGGTGGATCCATAGCTGGATTGTGAAAAGAGCACACATGCAATGACACTGGTGGATCCATATGTGGTATCTGAAAAGAACACACATACAATGACACTGGTGGATCCATATGTGGTATGTGAAAAGAACACACATTCAATGACTCTGGTTGTTGTTAGTAAAAAGAACACACATGCAATGACACTGGTGGATCCATAGGTGGACTATGAAAAGAGGACACATGCAATGACATTGTTGGATCCATATGTGGTATGTGAAAAGAACACACATGCAATGCCACAGGTGGATCCATGTGTGGTCTCTGAAGAAAACACACATGAAATGACTCTGGTTGTTAGTAAAAACATCACACATGCAATGACACTGGTGGATCCATAGGTGGATTGTAAAAATAACACACATGCAATGACAGTTGTGGATCCATATGTGGTATATGAAAAGAACTCACATGCAATGACTCTGGTTGTTGTTAGTAAAAAGAACACACATGCAATGACACTGGTGGATCCATAGGTGGATTGTGAAAAGAGCACACATGCAATGACACTGGTGGATCCATATGTGGTATGTGAAAAGAACACACATCCAATGACTCTGGTTGTTGTTAGTAAAAAGAACACACATGCAATGACACTGGTGGATCCATAGGTGGATTGTCAAAAGAGCACACATGCAATGACACTGGTGGATCCATATGTGGTATGTGAAAAGAACACACATGCAATGACTCTGGTTGTTGTTAGTAAAAATAACACACACGCAATGACACTGGTGGATCCATGTGTGGTCTCTAAAGAGAACACATTATTTCAATGACATTGGTGGATCCATATGTGGTATGTGAAAAGAACACACATGCAATGACACTGGTGGATCCATAGGTGGATTGTGAAAAGAGCACACATGAATGACACTAGTGGATCCATATATGGTATGTGAAAAGAACACACATGCAATGATTACAGTTGTTGTTAGTTAAAAGAACACACATGCAATGACACTGGTGCATCCATATGTGGTATGTGAAAATAACACACATGCAATGAATATGGTTGTTAGTAAAAAGAACACACATGCAATGACACTAGTGGATCCATAGGTGGATTGTGAAAAGAACACACATGCAATGACACCGGTGGATCCATGTGTTGTATGTGAAAAGAACACACATGCAATGACTCCAGTTGTTGTTAGTAAAAACAACACACATACAATGACACTGGTGGATCCATGTGTGCTCTCTGAAGAGAACACACATTTCAATGACACTAGTGGATCCATATGTGGTATGTGAAAAGAACACACATGAAATGACTCCAGTTGTTGTTAGTAAAAAGAACACACATGCAATGACACTATTAGATCCATATGTGGTATGTGAAAAGAACACACATGCAATGATTCTGGTTGTTGTTAGTAAAAGAACACACATGCAATGACACTGGTGGATCCATGTGTGGTCTCTAAAGAGAACACACATTTCAATGACATTGGCTGTTGTTAGTAAAATGAACACACATGCAATGACACTGGTGGATCCATGTGTGGTCTCTGAAGAGAACACACATTTCAATAACTCTCGTTATTGTTAGGAAAAAGAACACACATGCAATGACACTGGTGGATCCATGTGTGGTCTCTGAAGAGAACACACATGCAATGACTCTGGTTGTTGTTAGTAAAGAGAGCACACATGCAATGACACTGGTGGATCCATAGGTGGATTCTGAAAAGAACACACATGCAATGACACTGGTGGATCCATATGTGGTATGTGAAAAGAACACACATGCAATGACTCTGGTTGTTATTAGTAACAAGAACACACATGCAATGACACTGGTGGATCCATGTGTGGTCTCTGAAGAGAACACACATTTCAAATACACTGGTTGTTGTTAGTAAAAAGAACACACATGCAATGACACTGGTGGGTCCATGTGTGGTCTCTGAAGAGAACACACATGCAATGACTGGTTATTGTTAGTAAAAAGAGCACACATGCAATGACACTGGTGGATCCGTAGGTGGATTATGAAAAGAACACACATGCAATGACACTAGTGGATCCATATGTGGTATGTGAAATGAACACACATGCAATGACTTTGGTTCTTGTTAGTAAAAAAGAACACACATGCAATGACACTGGTGGATCCATAGGTGGATTTTGAAAAGAGTACACATGCAATGACACTGGTGGATCCATATGTGCTATGCGAAAAGAACACACACGCAATGACTCTGGTTGCTGTTAGTAAAAAGAACACACATGCAATGACACTGGTGGATCCATAGGTGGATTGTCAAAAGAGCACACATGCAATGACACTGGTGGATCCATATGTGGTATGTGAAAAAAACACTCATGCAATGACTCCAGTTGTTTTTAGTAAAAATAACACACATGCAATGACACTGGCGGATCCATGTGTGGTCTCTAAAGAGAACACACATTTCAATGACACTGGTGGATCCATAGGTGGATTGTGAAAAGAGCACACATGCAATGACACTGGTGGATCCATATGTGGTATCTGAAAAGAACACACATGCAATGACTCCAGTTGTTGTTAGTAAAAAGAACACACATGCAATGACACTGGTGGATGCATGTGTGGCCTCTGAAGAGAACACACATTTCAATGACACTGGTTTATCCATATGTGGTATGTGAAAAGAACACACATGCAATGACACTAGTGGATCCATTAGTGGATTGTGAAAAGAACACACATGCAAGGACACTGGTGGATCCATATGTTGTATGTGAAAAGAACACACATGGAATGACTCCAGTTGTTGTTAGTAAAAAGAACACACATGCAATGACACTGGTGGATCCATGTGTCGTCTCTGAAGAGAACACACATTTCAATGACACTAGTGGATCCATATGTGGTATGTGAAAAGAACACACATGAAATGACTCAAGTTGTTGTTAGTAAAAAGAACACAAATGCAATGACACTAGTGGATCCATATGTGGTATGTGAAAAGAACACACATGCAATGATTCTGGTTGTTGTTAGTAAAAAGAACACACATGCAATGACACTGGTGGATCCATGAGTGGTCTCTAAAGAGAACACACATTTCAATGACACTGGTTGTTGTTAGTAAAATGAACACACATGCAATGACACTGGTGGATCCATGTGTGGTCTCTAAAGAGAACACACATTTCAATGACTCTGGTTGTTGTTAGTAACAAGAACACACATGCAATGACACAGGTGGATCCATGTGTGGTCTCTGAAGAGAACACACATGAATTGACTATGGTTGTTGTTAGTAAAAATAGCACACATGCAATGACACTGGTGGATCCATAGGTGGAATTTGAAAAGAACACACATGCAATGACACTGGTGGATCCATATGTGGTATGTGAAAAGAACACACATGCAATGACTCTGGTTGTTGTTAGTAACAAGAACACACATGCAATGACACTGATGGATCCATGTGTGGTCTCTGAAGAGAACACACATTTCAATGACACTGGTTGTTGTTAGTAAAAAGAACACACATGCAATGATACTGGTGGATCCATAGGTGGATTGTGAAAAGAACACACATGCAATGACACTGGTGGATCCATATGTGGTATGTGAAAGGAACACACATGCAATGACTCTGGTTGTTGTTAGTAACAAGAACATACATGCAATGACACTGGTGGATCCATATGTGGTATGTGAAAAGAACACACATGAAATGACTCTAGTTGTTGTTACTAAAAAGAACACACATGCAATGAGACTGGTGGATCCATATGTGGTATGTGAAAAGAACACACATGCAATGACTCTGGTTGTTGTTAGTAAAAAGAACACACATGCAATGACACCGGTGGATCCATGTGTTGTATGTGAAAAGAACACACATGCAATGACTCGCGTTGTTGTTAGTAACAAGAACACACATGCAATGACACTGGTGGATCCATGTGTGCTCTCTGAAGAGAACACACATTTCAATGACACTAGTGGATCCATATGTGGTATGTGAAAAGAACACACATGAAATGACTCCAGTTGTTGTTAGTAAAAAGAACACACATGCAATGACACTAGTGGATCCATATGTGGTATGTGAAAAGAACACACATGCAATGATTCTGGTTGTTGTTAGTTAAAGAACACACATGCAATGACACTGGTGGATCCATGTGTGGTCTCTAAAGATAACACACATTTCAATGACACTGGCTGTTGTTAGTAAAATGAACACACATGCAATGACACTGGTGGATCCATGTGTGGTCTCTGAAGAGAACACACATTTCAATAACTCTCGTTATTGTTAGTAAAAAGAACACACATGCAATGACACTGGTGGATCCATGTGTGGTCTCTAAAGAAACCACACATGCAATGACTCTGGTTGTTGTTAGTAAAAAGAGCACACATGCAATGACACTGGTGGATCCATAGGTGGATTCTGAAAAGAACACACATGCAATGACACTGGTGGATCCATATGTGGTATGTGAAAAGAACACACATGCAATGACTCTAGTTGTTATTAGTAACAAGAACACACATGCAATGACACTGGTGGATCCATGTGTGGTCTCTGAAGAGAACACACATTTCAAATACACTGGTTGTTGTTAGTAAAAAGAACACACATGCAATGACACCGGTGGATCCATGTGTTGTATGTGAAAAGAACACACATGCAATGACTCCAGTTGTTGTTAGTAAAAAGAACACACATGCAATGACACTGGTGGATCCATGTGTGCTCTCTGAAGAGAACACACATTTCAATGACACTAGTGGATCCATATGTGGTATGTGAAAAGAACACACCTGAAATGACTCCAGTTTTTGTTAGTAAAAAGAACACACATGCAATGACACTGGTTGATCCATTTGTGGTATGTGAAAATAACACACATGCAATGACTCTGGTTGTTGTTAGTAAAAAGAACACACATGCAATGACACTGGTGGATCCATGTGTGGTCTCTAAAGATAACACACATTTCAATGACACTGGCTGTTGTTAGTAAAATGAACACACATGCAATGACACTGGTGGATCCATGTGTGGTCTCTGAAGAGAACACACATTTCAATAACTCTCGTTATTGTTAGTAAAAAGAACACACATGCAATGACACTGGTGGATCCATGTGTGGTCTCTGAAGAGAACACACATGCAATGACTCTGGTTGTTGTTAGTAAAAAGAGCACACATGCAATGACACTGGTGGATCCATAGGTGGATTCTGAAAAGAACACACATGCAATGACACTGGTGGATCCATATGTGGTATGTGAAAAGAACACACATGCAATGACTCTAGTTGTTATTAGTAACAAGAACACACATGCAATGACACTGGTGGATCCATGTGTGGTCTCTGAAGAGAACACACATTTCAAATACACTGGTTGTTGTTAGTAAAAAGAACACACATGCAATGACACTGGTGGGTCCATGTGTGGTCTCTGAAGAGAACACACATGCCATGACTGGTTATTGTTAGTAAAAAGAGCACACATGCAATGACACTGGTGGATCCGTAGGTGGATTGTGAAAAGAACACACATGCAATGACACTAGTGGATCCATATGTGGTATGTGAAATGAACACACATGCAATGACTCTGGTTCTTGTTAGTAAAAAAGAACACACATGCAATGACACTGGTGGATCCATAGGTGGATTTTGAAAAGAGTACACATGCAATGACACTGGTGGATCCATATGTGCTATGCGAAAAGAACACACACACAATGACTCTGGTTGCTGTTAGTAAAAAGAACACACATGCAATGACACTGGTGGATCCATAGGTGGATTGTCAAAAGAGCACACATGCAATGACACTGGTGGATCCATATGTGGTATGTGAAAAAAAACACTCATGCAATGACTCCAGTTTTTTTTAGTAAAAATAACACACATGCAATGACACTGGCGGATCCATGTGTGTTCTCCTTCAATGACACTGGTTGTTAGTAAAAAGAACACACATGCAATGATACTGGTGGATCCATAGGTGGATTGTGAAAAGAACAAACATGCAATGACACTGGTGGATCCATATGTGGTATGTGAAAGGAACACACATGCAACGACTCTGGTTGTTGTTAGTAACAAGAACACACATGCAATGACACTGGTGTATCCATATGTGGTATGTGAAAAGAACACACATGAAATGACTCTAGTTGTTGTTACTAAAAAGAACACACATGCAATGAGACTGGTGGATCCATATGTGGTATGTGAAAAGAACACACATGCAATGACTCTGGTTGTTGTTAGTAAAAAGAACACACATTCAATGACACTAGTGTATCCATATGTGGCATGTGAAAAGAACACACATGCAATGACTCTGGTTGTTGTTAGTAACAAGAACACACATGCAATGACACTGGTGGATCCATGTGTGGTCTCTGAAGAGAACACCCATTTCAATGACACTGGTTGTTGTTAGTAAAAATAACACACATGCAATGGCACTGGTTGTTGTTAGTAAAAAGAACACACAGGCAATGACACTGGTGGATCCATAGGTGGATTGTGAAAAGAACACACATGCAATGACACTAGTGGATCCAAATGTGGTGTGTGAAAAGAACACACATGCAATGACTCTGGTGGATCTATGTGTGGTATCTGAAGAGAACACACATGCAATGACTCTGGTTGTTAGTAAAAAGAGCACATATGCATTGACACTGGTGGATCCATAGGTGGATTGTGAAAATAACACACATGCAATGACACTGGGGGATACATATGTGGTATGTGAAAAAAGAACACATGCAATGACTCTGGTTGTTGTTAGTAACAAGAACACACATGCAATGATCTTGGTGGATCCATAGGTGGATTGTGAAAGGACCACACATGCAATGACACTGGTGGATCCATATGTGGTATGTGAAAAGAACACACATGCAATGACTCCAGTTGTTGTTAGTAAATAGAACACACATGCAATGACCTTTGGTGGATCCATGTGGTCTCTAAAGAGAACACACATTTCAATGACACTGGTTGTTGTTAGTAAAAATAACACACATGCAATGGCACTTGTTCTTGTTAATAAAAAGAACACGCAGGCAATGACACTTGTGGATCCATAGGTGGACTATGAAAAGAACACACATGCAATGACACTAGTGGATCCATATGTGGTATGTGAAAAGAACACACATGCAATGACTCTGGTTGATCTATGTGTGGTCTCTGAAGAGAACACACATGCAATGACTCTGGTTGTTAGTAAAAAGAGCACATATGCATTGACACTGGTGGATTGTGAAAAGAACACACATGCAATGACACTGGGGGATCCATATGTGGTATGTGAAAAGAACACACATGCAATGACTCTGGTTGTTGTTAGTAAAAAGAACACACATGCAATGACACTGGTGGATCCACAGGTGGATTGTGAAAAGAGCACACATGCAATGACACTGGTGGATCCATATGTGGTATGTGAAAAGAACACACATGTAATGACTCAAGTTGTTGTTAGTAAAAAGAACACACATACAATGACACTGGTGGATCCATGTGTGCTCTCTAAAGAGAACACACATGTCAATGACACTAGTGGAAACATATGTGGTATGTGAAAAGAACACACATGCAATGACACTGGTGGATCCATAGGTGGATTATGAAAAGAGCACACATGCAATGACACTGGTGGATCCATATGTGGTATGTGAAAAGAACACACATGCAATGACTCCAGTTGTTGTTAGTATAAAGAACACAATACAATAACACTGGTGGATCCATGTGTGGTCTCTAAAGAGAACACACATTTCAATGACACTGGTGAATCCATATGTGGTATGTGAAAAGAACACACATGAAATGACTCTAGTTGTTGTTACTATAAAGAACACACATGCAATGAGACTGGTGGATCCATATGAGGTATGTGAAAACAACACACATGCAATGACTCTGGTTGTTGTTAGTAAAAAGAATACACATTCAATGACACTAGTGGATCCATGTGTGGTCTCTAAAGAGAACACACATTTCAATGACTCTGATTGTTGTTAGTAAAAAGAACACAAATGCAATGACACTGGTGGATCCATGTGTGGTCTCTGAAGAGAACACACGTGCAATGACTCTGGTTGTTGTTAGTAAAATGAGCACACATGCAATGACACTGGTGGATCTATAGGTGGATTATGAAAAGAACACACATGCAATGACACTGGTGGATCCATATGTGGTATGTGAAAAGAACACACATGCAATGACTCTGGTTGTTGTTAGTAAAAAGAACACACATGCAATGATACTGGTGGATCCATAGGTGGATTGTGAAAGGAGCACACATGCAATGACACTGGTGGATCCATATGTGGTATGTGAAAAGAACACACATGCAATGACTCCAGTTGTTGTTAGTAAATATAACACACATGCAATGACACTGGTGGATCCATAGGTGGATTGTGTAAAGAGCACACATGCAATGACACTGGTGGATCCATATGTGGTATGTGAAACGAACAGACATGCAATGACTCCAGTTGTTGTTAGTAAAAATAACACACATGCAATGACACTGGTGGATCCATGTGTGGTCTCTAAAGAGAACACACATTTCAATGACACTGGTGGATCCATAGCTGGATTGTGAAAAGAGCACACATGCAATGACACTGGTGGATCCATATGTGGTATCTGAAAAGAACACACATGCCATGACTCTAGTTGTTGTTAGTAAAAAGAACACACATGCAATGACACTGGTGGATCCATGTGTGGCCTCTAAAGAGAACACACATTTCAATGACACTGGTGGATCCATATTTGGTATGTGAAAAGAACACACATGCAATGACCCTAGTGGATCCATAGGTGGATTGTGAAAAGAACACACATGCAAGGACACTGGTGGATCCATATGTTGTATGTGAAAACAACACACATCCAATGACTCTGGTTGTTGTTAGTAAAGAGAACACACATGCAATGACACTAGTGGATCCATGTGTGGTCTCTAAAGAGAACACACATTTCAATGACTCTAGTGGATCCATATGTGGTATGTGAAAAGAAGACACATGAAATAACTCCAGTTGTTGTTAGTAAAAAGAACACACATGCAATGACACTGGTGGATCCATATGTGGTATGTGAAAAGAACACACATCCAATGATTCTGGTTGTTAGTAAAAGAACACACATGCAATGACATCAGGATCCATGTGTGGTCTCTAAAGAGAACACACATTTCAATGACACTGGTTGTTGTTAGTAAAATGAACACACATGCAATGACACTGGTGGATGCATGTGTGGTCTCTGAAGAGAACACACATTTCAATGACTCTGGTTGTTAGTAAAAAGAACACACATGCAATGACTCTGGTTGTTGTTAGTAAAAAGAGCACACATGCAAAGACACTGGTGGATCCATAGGTGGATTTTGAAAAGAACACACATGCAATGACACTGGTGGATCCATATGTAGTATGTGAAAAGAACACACATGCAATGACTCTGGTTGTTGTTAGTAACAAGAACACACATGCAATGACACTGGTGGATCCATGTGTGGTCTCTGAAGAGAACACACATTTCAATGGCACTGGTTGTTGCTAGTAAAAACAACACACATGCAATGACACTGGTGGATCCATGTGTGGTCACTAAAGAGAACACACATGCAATGACTCTGGTTATTGTTAGTAAAAAGAGCACACATGCAATGACACTGGTGGATCCATAGGTGGATTGTGAAAAGAACACACATGCAATGACACTAGTGGATCCATATGTGGTATATGAAAAGAACACACATGCAATGACTGGTTAATGTTAGTACAAAGAACACACATCCAATGACACTGGTGGATCCATAGGTGGATTGTGAAACGAGCACACATGCAATGACACCGGTGGATCCATATGTGGAATGTGAAAAGATCACACGCAATGACTCTGGTTGTTGTTAGTAAAAAGAACACACATGCAATGACACTGGTGGATCCATAGGTGGATTGTCAAAAGAGCACACATGCAATGACACTGGTGGATCCATGTGTGGTCTCTGAAGAGAACACACATTTCAATGACACTGGTGGATCCATAGGTGGATTGTGAAAAGAGCACACATGCAATGACACTGGTGGATCCATATGAGGTATGTGAAAAGAACACACATGCAATGACTCTAGTTGTTGTTAGTAAAAGGAACACACACGCAATGACACTGGTGGTTCCATTTGTGGTATGTGAAAAGAACACACATGCAATGATTCTGGTTGTTGTTAGTAAAAAGAACACACATGCAATGACACTGGTGGATCCATGTGTGGTCTCTAAAGAGAACACACATTTCAATGACACTGGTGGATCCATATGTGGTATGTGAAAAGAACACACATGAAATGACTCTAGTTGTTGTTACTATAAAGAACACACATGCAATGAGACTGGTGGATCCATATGTGGTATGTGAAAAGAACACACATGCAATGACTCTGGTTGTTGTTAGTAAAAAGAATACACATTCAATGACACTGGTGGATCCATGTGTGGTCTCTAAAGAGAACACACATTTCAATGACTCTGATTGTTGTTAGTAAAAAGAACACAAATGCAATGACACTGGTGGATCCATGTGTGGTCTCTGAAGAGAACACATGTGCAATGACTCTGGTTGTTGTTAGTAAAATGAGCACACATGCAATGATACTGGTGGATCTATAGGTGGATTATGAAAAGAACACACATGCAATGACACTGGTGGATCCATATGTGGTATGTGAAAAGAACACACATGCAATGACTCTGGTTGTTGTTAGTAAAAAGAACACACATGCAATGATACTGGTGGATCCATAGGTGGATTGTGAAAGGAGCACACATGCAATGACACTGGTGGATCCATATGTGGTATGTGAAAAGAACACACATGCAATGACTCCAGTTGTTGTTAGTAAATATAACACACATGCAATGACACTGGTGGATCCATAGGTGGATTGTGTAAAGAGCACACATGCAATGACACTGGTGGATCCATATGTGGTATGTGAAACGAACAGACATGCAATGACTCCAGTTGTTGTTAGTAAAAATAACACACATGCAATGACACTGGTGGATCCATGTGTGGTCTCTAAAGAGAACACACATTTCAATGACACTGGTGGATCCATAGCTGGATTGTGAAAAGAGCACACATGCAATGACACTAGTGGATCCATATGTGGTATCTGAAAAGAACACACATGCCATGACTCTAGTTGTTGTTAGTAAAAAGAACACACATGCAATGACACTGGTGGATCCATGTGTGGCCTCTAAAGAGAACACACATTTCAATGACACTGGTGGATCCATATTTGGTATGTGAAAAGAACACACATGCAATGACCCTAGTGGATCCATAGGTGGATTGTGAAAAGAACACACATGCAAGGACACTGGTGGATCCATATGTTGTATGTGAAAACAACACACATCCAATGACTCTGGTTGTTGTTAGTAAAAAGAACACACATGCAATGACACTAGTGGATCCATGTGTGGTCTCTAAAGAGAACACACATTTCAATGACTCTAGTGGATCCATATGTGGTATGTGAAAAGAAGACACATGAAATGACTCCAGTTGTTGTTAGTAAAAAGAACACACATGCAATGACACTGGTGGATCCATATGTGGTATGTGAAAAGAACACACATCCAATGATTCTGGTTGTTGTTAGTAAAAAGAACACACATGCAATGACACTGGTGGATCCATGTGTGGTCTCTAAAGAGAACACACATTTCAATGACACTGGTTGTTGTTAGTAAAATGAACACACATGCAATGACACTGGTGGATGCATGTGTGGTCTCTGAAGAGAACACACATTTCAATGACTCTGGTTGTTGTTAGTAAAAAGAACACACATGCAATGACTCTGGTTGTTGTTAGTAAAAAGAGCACACATGCAAAGACACTGGTGGATCCATAGGTGGATTTTGAAAAGAACACACATGCAATGACACTGGTGGATCCATATGTAGTATGTGAAAAGAACACACATGCAATGACTCTGGTTGTTGCTAGTAACAAGAACACACATGCAATGACACTGGTGGATCCATGTGTGGTCTCTGAAGAGAACACACATTTCAATGGCACTGGTTGTTGCTAGTAAAAACAACACACATGCAATGACACTGGTGGATCCATGTGTGGTCACTAAAGAGAACACACATGCAATGACTCTGGTTATTGTTAGTAAAAAGAGCACACATGCAATGACACTGGTGGATCCATAGGTGGATTGTGAAAAGAACACATGCAATGACACTAGTGGATCCATATGTGGTATGTGAAAAGAACACACATGCAATGACTCTGGTTGTTGTTAGTAAAAAGAACACACATGCAATGACACTGGTGGATCCATAGGTGGATTGTGAAAAGAGCACACATGCAATGACACTGGTGGATCCATATGTGGAATGTGAAAAGAACACACGTGCAATGACTCTGGTTGTTGTTAGTAAAAAGAACACACATGCAATGACACTGGTGGATCCATAGGTGGATTGTCAAAAGAGCACACATGCAATGACACTGGTGGATCCATGTGTGGTCTCTGAAGAGAACACACATTTCAATGACACAGGTGGATCCATAGGTGGATTGTGAAAAGAGCACACATGCAATGACACTGGTGGATCCATATGAGGTATGTGAAAAGAACACACATGCAATGACTCTAGTTGTTGTTAGTAAAAGGAACACACACGCAATGACACTGGTGGTTCCATTTGTGGTATGTGAAAAGAACACACATGCAATGATTCTGGTTGTTGTTAGTAAAAAGAACACACATGCAATGACACTGGTGGATCCATGTGTGGTCTCTAAAGAGAACACACATTTCAATGACACTGGTGAATCCATATGTGGTATGTGAAAAGAACACACATGAAATGACTCTAGTTGTTGTTACTATAAAGAACACACATGCAATGAGACTGGTGGATCCATATGAGGTATGTGAAAAGAACACACATGCAATGACTCTGGTTGTTGTTAGTAAAAAGAATACACATTCAATGACACTAGTGGATCCATGTGTGGTCTCTAAAGAGAACACACATTTCAATGACTCTGATTGTTGTTAGTAAAAAGAACACAAATGCAATGACACTGGTGGATCCATGTGTGGTATCTGAAGAGAACACACGTGCAATGACTCTGGTTGTTGTTAGTAAAATGAGCACACATGCAATGACACTGGTGGATCTATAGGTGGATTATGAAAAGAACACACATGCAATGACACTGGTGGATCCATATGTGGTATGTGAAAAGAACACACATGCAATGACTCTGGTTGTTGTTAGTAAAAAGAACACACATGCAATGATACTGGTGGATCCATAGGTGGATTGTGAAAGGAGCACACATGCAATGACACTGGTGGATCCATATGTGGTATGTGAAAAGAACACACATGCAATGACTCCAGTTGTTGTTAGTAAATATAATACACATGCAATGACACTGGTGGATCCATAGGTGGATTGTGTAAAGAGCACACATGCAATGACACTGGTGGATCCATATGTGGTATGTGAAACAAACAGACATGCAATGACTCTAGTTGTTGTTAGTAAAAATAACACACATGCAATGACACTGGTGGATCCATGTGTGGTCTCTAAAGAGAACACACATTTCAATGACACTGGTGGATCCATAGCTGGATTGTGAAAAGAGCACACATGCAATGACACTGGTGGATCCATATGTGGTATCTGAAAAGAACACACATGCCATGACTCTAGTTGTTGTTAGTAAAAAGAACACACATGCAATGACACTGGTGGATCCATGTGTGGCCTCTAAAGAGAACACACATTTCAATGACACTGGTGGATCCATATTTGGTATGTGAAAAGAACACACATGCAATGACCCTAGTGGATCCATAGGTGGATTGTGAAAAGAACACACATGCAAGGACACTGGTGGATCCATATGTTGTATGTGAAAACAACACACATCCAATGACTCTGGTTGTTGTTAGTAAAAAGAACACACATGCAATGACACTAGTGGATCCATGTGTGGTCTCTAAAGAGAACACACATTTCAATGACTCTAGTGGATCCATATGTGGTATGTGAAAAGAAGACACATGAAATGACTCCAGTTGTTGTTAGTAAAAAGAACACACATGCAATGACACTGGTGGATCCATATGTGGTATGTGAAAAGAACACACATCCAATGATTCTGGTTGTTGTTAGTAAAAAGAACACACATGCAATGACACTGGTGGATCCATGTGTGGTCTCTAAAGAGAACACACATTTCAATGACACTGGTTGTTGTTAGTAAAATGAACACACATGCAATGACACTGGTGGATGCATGTGTGGTCTCTGAAGAGAACACACATTTCAATGACTCTGGTTGTTGTTAGTAAAAAGAACACACATGCAATGACTCTGGTTGTTGTTAGTAAAAAGAGCACACATGCAAAGACACTGGTGGATCCATAGGTGGATTTTGAAAAGAACACACATGCAATGACACTGGTGGATCCATATGTAGTATGTGAAAAGAACACACATGCAATGACTCTGGTTGTTGTTAGTAACAAGAACACACATGCAATGACACTGGTGGATCCATGTGTGGTCTCTGAAGAGAACACACATTTCAATGGCACTGGTTGTTGCTAGTAAAAACAACACACATGCAATGACACTGGTGGATCCATGTGTGGTCACTAAAGAGAACACACATGCAATGACTCTGGTTATTGTTAGTAAAAAGAGCACACATGCAATGACACTGGTGGATCCATAGGTGGATTGTGAAAAGAACACACATGCAATGACACTAGTGGATCCATATGTGGTATGTGAAAAGAACACACATGCAATGACTCTGGTTGTTGTTAGTAAAAAGAACACACATGCAATGACACTGGTGGATCCATAGGTGGATTGTGAAAAGAGCACCCATGCAATGACACTGGTGGATCCATATGTGGAATGTGAAAAGAACACATGCAATGACTCTGGTTGTTGTTAGTAAAAAGAACACACATGCAATGACACTGGTGGATCCATAGGTGGATTGTCAAAAGAGCACACATGCAATGACACTGGTGGATCCATGTGTGGTCTCTGAAGAGAACACACATTTCAATGACACAGGTGGATCCATAGGTGGATTGTGAAAAGAGCACACATGCAATGACACTGGTGGATCCATATGAGGTATGTGAAAAGAACACACATGCAATGACTCTAGTTGTTGTTAGTAAAAGGAACACACACGCAATGACACTGGTGGTTCCATTTGTGGTATGTGAAAAGAACACACATGCAATGATTCTGGTTGTTGTTAGTAAAAAGAACACACATGCAATGACACTGGTGGATCCATGTGTGGTCTCTAAAGAGAACACACATTTCAATGACACTGGTGAATCCATATGTGGTATGTGAAAAGAACACACATGAAATGACTCTAGTTGTTGTTACTATAAAGAACACACATGCAATGAGACTGGTGGATCCATATGTGGTATGTGAAAAGAACAAACATGCAATGACTCTGGTTGTTAGGAAAAAGAACACACATTCAATGACACTAGTGGATCCATGTGTGGTCTCTAAAGAGAACACACATTTCAATGACTCTGATTGTTGTTAGTAAAAAGAACACAAATGCAATGACACTGGTGGATCCATGTGTGGTATCTGAAGAGAACACACGTGCAATGACTCTGGTTGTTGTTAGTAAAATGAGCACACATGCAATGACACTGGTGGATCTATAGGTGGATTATGAAAAGAACACACATGCAATGACACTGGTGGATCCATATGTGGTATGTGAAAAGAACACACATGCAATGACTCTGGTTGTTGTTAGTAAAAAGAACACACATGCAATGATACTGGTGGATCCATAGGTGGATTGTGAAAGGAGCACACATGCAATGACACTAGTGGATCCATATGTGGTATGTGAAAAGAACACACATGCAATGACTCCAGTTGTTGTTAGTAAATATAATACACATGCAATGACACTGGTGGATCCATAGGTGGATTGTGTAAAGAGCACACATGCAATGACACTGGTGGATCCATATGTGGTATGTGAAACGAACAGACATGCAATGACTCCAGTTGTTGTTAGTAAAAATAACACACATGCAATGACACTGGTGGATCCATGTGTGGTCTCTAAAGAGAACACACATTTCAATGACACCTGTGGATCCATAGCTGGATTGTGAAAAGAGCACACATGCAATGACACTGTGGATCCATATGTGGTATCTGAAAGAACACACATGCCATGACTCTAGTTGTTGTTAGTAAAAGAATACACATTCAATGACACTGGTGGATCCATGTGTGGCCTCTAAAGAGAACACACATTTCAATGACACTGGTGGATCCATATTTGGTATGTGAAAAGAACACACATGCAATGACCCTAGTGGATCCATAGGTGGATTGTGAAAAGAACACACATGCAAGGACACTGGTGGATCCATATGTTGTATGTGAAAACAACACACATCCAATGACTCTGGTTGTTGTTAGTAAAAAGAACACACATGCAATGACACTAGTGGATCCATGTGTGGTCTCTAAAGAGAACACACATTTCAATGACTCTAGTGGATCCATATGTGGTATGTGAAAAGAAGACACATGAAATGACTCCAGTTGTTGTTAGTAAAAAGAACACACATGCAATGACACTGGTGGATCCATATGTGGTATGTGAAAAGAACACACATCCAATGATTCTGGTTGTTGTTAGTAAAAAGAACACACATGCAATGACACTGGTGGATCCATGTGTGGTCTCTAAAGAGAACACACATTTCAATGACACTGGTTGTGGTTATTAAAATGAACAAAATTGCAATGACACTGGTTGATGCATGTTTGGTCTCTGAAGAGAACACACATTTCAATGACTCTGGTTGTTGTTAGTAAAAAGAACACACATGCAATGACTCTGGTTGTTGTTAGTAAAAAGAGCACACATGCAAAGACACTGGTGGATCCATAGGTGGATTTTGAAAAGAACACACATGCAATGACACTGGTGGATCCATATGTAGTATGTGAAAAGAACACACATGCAATGACTCTGGTTGTTGTTAGTAACAAGAACACACATGCAATGACACTGGTGGATCCATGTGTGGTCTCTGAAGAGAACACACATTTCAATGGCCTCTGGTTGTTGTGAGTAAAAACAACACATGCAATGACACTGGTGGATCCATGTGTGGTCACTAAAGAGAACACACATGCAATGACTCTGGTTATTGTTAGTAAAAAGAGCACACATGCAATGACACTGGTGGATCCATAGGTGGATTGTGAAAAGAACACACATGCAATGACACTAGTGGATCCATATGTGGTATGTGAAAAGAACACACATGCAATGACTCTGGTTGTTGTTAGTAAAAAGAACACACATGCAATGACACTGGTGGATCCATAGGTGGATTGTGAAAAGAGCACACATGCAATGACACTGGTGGATCCATATGTGGAATGTGAAAAGAACACACGTGCAATGACTCTGGTTGTTGTTAGTAAAAAGAACACACATGCAATGACACTGGTGGATCCATAGGTGGATTGTCAAAAGAGCACACATGCAATGACACTGGTGGATCCATGTGTGGTCTCTGAAGAGAACACACATTTCAATGACACAGGTGGATCCATAGGTGGATTGTGAAAAGAGCACACATGCAATGACACTGGTGGATCCATATGAGGTATGTGAAAAGAACACACATGCAATGACTCTAGTTGTTGTTAGTAAAAGGAACACACACGCAATGACACTGGTGGTTCCATTTGTGGTATGTGAAAAGAACACACATGCAATGATTCTGGTTGTTGTTAGTAAAAAGAACACACATGCAATGACACTGGTGGATCCATGTGTGGTCTCTAAAGAGAACACACATTTCAATGACACTGGTTGTTGTTAGTGAAATCAACACACATTGTCAGACCCCTCCTTTATAAAGGAAAGGATCCCTATGATTGCAATGCTAGTCCCTGGATCAATGCTAGCATCCACAGTTTAAGATGAAGTACACAGATACAAAGGTCGTTTATTACAGTCATTCCAGAGATAAAACATAGTCTTTTACAACTCAGGGCCAAAGGCCTAATACAAGAGTTTATGGAATAAGTAAATAAACATAAGTCTTCATCTTAATGTGCCACAGGCAAGCATGTTGAGTGTAGACTCATGACTCCTAATCATCATCGGAGTAACCTGCAACATTACAAGTTACAGCCATAGAGGGTCAATACTTTGGAATAGTATTGGCAAGTGATACCTTAGTTTATTTTAAGTGGACTATAATACTATATGCATTTTGGCTAGGTGTAGCTTGGCTTGCTTTGCTCAAAATAGGTTTTTCCTATTAGTAGAAAACATTAGGTTTTTCTTTGTCAAAACTTCCCAAGGAACCTCCAATAGACATTGGAGTCCAAAATTTCCCAAGGAACCTCCAATAGACATTGGGGTCCCTCACCCTTGTTCACCCACAAGTTTTATTTTGAAATTGGAGTGATGAGATTCTTGAAGCTTCCATGTCTTGATGCTCAAATTGTCCTTTACCAGGGACATGGCTAAGTACTTAGATTTTACACTCTGCAGAGGTGGTGCACTTTCCCCACAAGACTTGGTTTCCCAAACAAGATCTTTTAGAAGCCTTTCCTTAGTCAAATGGACGCGTTCCAACCTATCATTCCCTCTACCACCAACTGTCCAAGAGACTAAGTTCTAGCAACCTATATGATCATGGCAGAGCCCATATTGCCAAGTGGTTGCACTTGAAGCTTCTCAACATTTGACATCTCAAATCTCTTTGTTCCTGGGTGGCCATCCACAAGTGAGATACACTAAGGTAAACCATAGACATGGGCCTTGTGAACCACTCAACCAAAAACCACCAAGCAATTACCAATCCACCCAGGTGATTCATTAACTTAGTTGTTTTATTAAACAAAAACATAAGTCCTCAGACTTAGAGATTTTTCCATAGTGTGAATATATTCCACCCAAGTTTTCTATTAGCTAGGCTAAGCATGATAGTAATAGGAATCTTAACTTTGGAATTTCCACTAAGGTTTCAACTACTAGGATTTCCCATAGCAAGGTCTATACTTAGCAAAATCCATGCAAGTTTTACTTAGCAAAAACACTAATGCATAGTGAAAGTAATGGGACCAAAAGATATGAAGCATCACTTGCCTTGGTAATGGGGAGAGTAGCACTCTTCACAGTCACAATCACTAGCAAAATCTACACACAAAGTTGTAGCACACAATTACACACAATTAAATACAATCAAAAATAATATGAATGCATGCATGCATGAATTTACTAAGTGGTGATTTTGAAAACTCTACCAAGCAAGTGCATGATTACAGAAACTTAACAAATCACAAGTTTGCCAACTAAACTTACTTAACCCTAAAACAAAATACTAAACTAAATCTATACTCAAAAATAGCCTTAAACAAGTTCCTACAAATAAAGTCATTCTAATGGTTACTATTTGCTAAACACATTGGATATTTAGAAAGGTCTTGCTTCACTGAATCCAACGGTATAAAGTTTGCAGAAATCTAACGTGGCAAACAAAAGTTATAAGCATTTGAAAATTGGATCTAATTCTGGTTTAAATTCTGTTTTTGAATTCGTCCTAGCCACGCCTCATGTTGTGATTGGCGCGGCATCGCAAGACCGGATCGGCTCTGCGGACCGCACGATTTAAATGAGATCTGGCGGCTCAGACGCACGCGTACCTCTTCGTCCTCCTTCTATTCTACGCCACAGGATCTAGATCCAACGTTCCTAATCACCCTGACCACACTCGGGCGGCGCTAGCGGCGCTGACTAGCGGCGGCGCGTCTGACTACGGTGGCGGCGGCGTTCTAGATCTTCCCAGGAAACAAGAAGGTGCTTACCAGATCCGCGAAGACTTGCTGAAGCTCGACGTGGTACTGGATTGTGGAGGGGCGCTCGGAGATGGACTCTGGATCTCGTCGGAGTTGCGTCTGGCGTCAGGTGGATGTTGTCGGAGTCGTTGCCGAGGTTCAGCGTCGCCCTAACACGAGCCAGGGGGTTTAGGAGATGCGCAAGGCAACTGCGAACAAGCTCGTGTGACGGAAAAGGCAAGGGGCGACGGACTTACGAATTTGGTCGCCGGAGTCGAGGTGGTCGTCTTGCTTGCGGTGTCGGCGGAAACGGCGACTGGGCGCGACAGATGGACTAGTGGGGTCCGAGGTGCGCAAAGACTCACCGAATCAGATAGCAAGAGTGAGAGGCGAGGGGAACACGAGGCTCACCGGAATTGATCGCGGAGGGCAGCCTGGTGGCGGAGTGAGCGAGGTGTTTGGGGGGAATTGCTCGCGAGGCAGAGAGGGTCTTATAGCCAGAGGCTCGACAGGAAACGCCCGTGGATTAATGCCCAATTAAGCTCGGTATCACTGCGGCAACGGTCAGCGGCGGAGATCGTGCGCGGAGTCAGGGGGAAGACGATGCTGACGTGGAGGAGGCCCGCTCGTCAGCGAAGTGCGCAAGGTGGAGGTGGGGTGCATCTGTCGTCGTCATTGGTGCGCCAGCATGAAAGAAGAAAAGAAAATCCCCGGGTGGGCTTGTTGGGCTCGATTCACTGCTGGGCTAGATTTCAGCCGCGCGGCCTTTTTCCTTTGTTTAACTCTTTTTCTTTTCTAATTCGATTTTCTGAAATGATTTTGATATGAATTCAAATCCTTTTGAATTCAAACAAATCTGGGGATCTTTGCAGGGTTCTGTGGTTTCAAAAACCAGTTATTTAACAAGTAGTTACCCTGCAAGGGCTTGGTCAAGCTTGGGCTCAATACAAACAGAGACTTTGCCTCTGGTTTGTAAATGTTTTGAAAAGGTTTTGAAATTAATTCTAAGTTGAAAACTTTGGTTAAATTGCTACACCTAAACTTTCCAACAATGGAGGCAAGCAAACAAGTTCCTAAACAATCAAGTCTCAAAGGGTGATGGCCATTTGAGTTAAATTTGCTCACATGAAATCATAGCACAAGCTTATGCTTCTAAATGATTTTGAGAAAAAACCCTAAATGAATGAAGGATGCAAGGATGATATGAATGAGTTTTTGAAATATGATTTTAGGGATGTTACAAATCTAACCCCCTTAAGATGAATCTCGCCCTCGAGATTCGGATTGGCTAGCAAATAGGTGAGGGTGGTCTTTCCGAAGATCATCTTCTCTTTCCCATGTTGCTTCCTCTTCGGAATGATGACTCCATTGCACTTTGCAAAACTTGATAGTCTTTGTCCTAGTGACTCTTTCTGCAGTCTCAAGTATCTTGACAGGCTTTTCTTCATAGGTGAGATCACTTTCTAGTTGAACTTCTTCCAAAGATATGGTATCCTTCAAAGAAGATCCTTCCATTTCCGGGTGACATTTCTTAAGCTGACTCACATGAAAAACATTATGGACTGCTGATAAAGATGCTGGTAGTTCGATTTCATAAGCAGCTTCTCCCTTGCGACTTAGAATGTTGAATGGTCCAACATATCTTGGTGCCAACTTTCCTTTGACTCCAAATCTTTTCACTCCACAAAGTGGCGATACTCTAAGATAAGCTCTATCCCCAACTTCGTAGGTGACCTCTCTACGCTTAGAATCCGTGTAGCTTTTCTGTCGTGACTGTGCTATCTTCAACCTGTCTTTAACCAATTTGACCTTTTCTTCGGCGTCTTTGATAAGATCTGGTCCAAACAAACTTCTTTGTCCCACACCATTCCATAGCAATGGGGTGGTACACTTTCTTCCGTAGAGAAACTCAAACGGTGCCATCCCAATGCTAGATTGGTAACTGTTATTGTAAGAGAACTCTGCGTAAGGCAGACTTTCATCCCAACTTGCTCCATAGTCTAGGGCACATGCCCTCAACATTTCTTCGAGAATTTGATTAGTCCTTTCTGTTTGTCCATCCGTTTGAGGATGAAAAGCCGTGCTGAATTCCAACCTCGTCCCTAAAGATTCATGAAGCTCTTTCCAAAAGTGAGAAGTGAACTGAGTTCCTCTATCAGACACAATACTCTTAGGTACACCGTGAAGGCATACAATTCTGCTCATGTAGATTCTGGCTAACTTGGCACTGGTATAAGTTGTCTTTACGGGTATAAAATGAGCCACTTTAGTTAGGCGATCCACTACTACCCATATGGAATCATACCCTGACCTGGTCCTTGGTAATCCGGTAATGAAATCCATACCAATATTTTCCCACTTCCATTCAGGAATAGGCATTGGTTGAAGCAAACCTGCTGGTTTCGATGTTCGCTTTCACTCTACTACACACATCACACAAAGCAATGTGTTCGGCGATGTCCCTTTTGAGATTGTTCCACCAAAATATTTCTTTCATATCCATGTACATTTTGGTGTTTCCCGGGTGAATAGAATATGGAGAGTTATGGGCTTCCTGTAGAATCAGTTTCCGCAATTCCGGATCTTGTGGAACACAAATACGTTTCCCGTGCCATAAAGTACCTTGTTCATCTATATGGAAACTTTTAGCTTTCCCTAGGCTAATCCTTTCCTTAATCTCTTCGATTTCTTTATCCGTCTTTTGGGCTTCTTTAATCTTATCCAACAGAGTGGGTTGAACATCCAAAGACATAAGATGTCCTTCTGGCACAATCTCCAACCTGAGTTCCTTGAATTGCTTACACAAGTCATCTGGCAATTCACCTTTGGTAAGGCTATTTACAAACGCCTTACGACTTAGAGCATCTGCTACTACATTTGCTTTACCGGGGTGGTATTGCAAACTCAAGTCGTAATCCTTGATAAGTTCTAGCCATCTCCTTTGTCTCATATTGATTTTCTTCTGGGTGAAGATATAATTCAAACTCTTATGATCGGTGAATACTTCACAACGTTTTCCCAAAAGGTAATGTCTCCATGTTTTGAGTGCATGGACAACAGCGGCTAACTCTAAATAATGAGTAGGATAGTTTACTTCATGAGTTTTGAGTTGTCTCGAGGCATAAGCCACAACTTTTCCGCCTTGCATAAGTACGACACCTAATCCTTGATGCGAAGCATCACAATACACTTGGAAATCCTTTTCCAAATCTGGTAGGCACAGAACTAGTGCTGACACAAGTCTCTTCTTTAATTCTTGAAAGCTGAGTTCACAACCTTCAGACCAAGCAAATTTCTTATCTTTCTTTAACAATTCCGTCATTGGTTTAGCAACCTTTGAATTTTTTTTAATGAATCTTCTGTAGTAACCTGCTAAACCAAGGAAACTACGAACCTCTTTTACGCTCTTAGGAGATTCCCATTCTGTCACAGCTAAAACTTTAGCAGGATCAACTGCTACACCATACTTTGTCATAACGTGACCAAGAAATCCAACTTCCTCTAACCAAAATTCACACTTGCTGAATTTGGCATAAAGTTTATGTTCCCTCAGTTTCTCAAGTATCAAGCGTAGATGTCTTTCATGCTCTTCCTTGCTCTTGGAGTAGACCAAGATGTCATCGATGAAAACGACAACGAACTTGTCGAGAAATTCCATGAACACTTTGTTCATCATATTCATGAAGTATGCTGGAGCGTTGGTTAAACCAAAAGGCATCATAGTGTACTCATATAATCCATACCTTATGGTGAATGTTGTTTTAGGTATGTCTTGCTCTCTTATCTTGAGTTGAAAATAGCCTGACCGAAGATCAATCTTCGAGAACACACATGCTCCTTCTAGCTAATCTAACAAGTCATTGATTCTTGGCAAAGGATATTTATTCTTGATGGTTACCTCATTGAGAGAACTGTAATCTATGCATAATCTTTGAGTTCTATCTTTCTTTTCTACGAACAATACTGGGGCTCCCCAAGATGAAGAACTTGGCTGGATGAATCCTTTCTGCAATTGTTCTCCAAGTTGTTTCTTGAGTTCCTTAAGTTCGTCAACTGACATTTTATAAGGCCTCTTTGCTCTTGGTCCAAAACCTGGTACCAAATCTATTATAAACTCTACATCTCTATCTGGTGGCATTCCCGGTAACTCTTCCGGAAACACATCCGGATACTCACATACAATTGGCACAGTGTCCATGCTAACCCCCTTAAGAGAATTCAGCTTACTTCCTTTAGATTAAAAATTGGACTTGAATTTTATCCTCTTACCTTCAGGGGTTGTGAGTGCAACTGTATGATTGGCACAATCTAATACTCCCTCATACTTGGCCATCCAATCCATTCCCAAAATCACATCCAATCCTTGGGAATTTAGGATTATTAGGTTTACTGGAAACTTATGTTTTGTGATCTCTATGACTAAATCATGACATCCTGAGTTTACTATCATTTCTCCACCAGGAGAACTTACTCTTATAGGACACCCAATGGTTTCTACCGGTAGTTCGTTTCTTTCGACAAATGCTTTTGATATGAATGAATGAGATGCACCGGTGTCAAAGAGTACAAATGCTGAGATGGAATTGAGTCTGAACTTACCAGCAACAGCATCAGGCTCTTCATAGACCTCCTCCACATTGATGTGGTTGACCTGTCCTTTCTGAAAAGGATTGGGCTTGTTAGGTCCTTCAACTTTCTTTTCAGGGCACTCATTAGCATAATGCCCCAGCTTCTTGCATTTGAAGCATTCAACCTGACTGATGTCCCTTTTTGGCTGGTTTCCACTTCCACTTCCACTGTGGTGGCTCTTATGTCCACTCTTGTGACTCTTGTACTTGTCATTGTCATGACCGCGATGATGCTTGCTGTCATGACGGTTGTGGTTGTGGTGCTTATTAAATTTCCCATGCTTGTGAGATCCTGAGCTGACATTATCCTCATAGTGAGATCGTTTATGAGACGATCCCGAGCTGTGTTTGTTGGAGTGTTTCCTCTTTCTACTCTCGACTTGCTTCATTTTATTCTCCACAATAACAGCCTTGTCACACAGCGACTGATAAGTTGGAACATATGCCACAGACAACTGCAGATTCAGCTCATCATTCAAGCCTTCCAGAAACTTTTCCTTCCTTTTGGCATCAGTGTCAACCTCATCCGGTGCATAGCACGCCAGATTATTGAACTCTTCAATATATTCAGCCACGCTGTGGTGGCGCTGCTTCAGGTTGTGAAAATCCTTCTTTTTCAGGCTCATCATTCCTGGTGAGATATGAGTAGTGCGAAAGCCATCTTCAAAGATAGCCCAAGTCACCTCATCAATAGGTGTGGTGATCTGGAAGTTGTCCCACCATGCTGCGGCTGGTCCTTCCAACAGATGTGCCGCGAACCTGATTTTTTCAGCATCCGTGCAGCCCACGGTCACTAAATCTTTGTTCACAGAATGTAGCCAATCATTGGCCACCATGGGATCAGTCGTTCCTGAAAACTTAGCTGGCCTCAGACGCAGAAATCTGGTGAGCATATCAAAACCCGGATGGTTGTTGTTGTTGTTGTTATTGTTGTTGTTATTGGGGTTGTTGTTGTTCTGGTTTTGGATGAATGTCGTCATCATTTGCATAAGCTGTGTTTGCGCATTCATCATCTGTTGCATTTCCGGGGTAATGTTGTTGGGGTTGGGGTTGGGGTTGGGGTTTGCGCGACGGGGAGGCATCTGTGGTTTATTCATATAGAGATAAGAATGAGATACCCTTACATGATTTATGCACAATACATTACACAAGCAAACACATAGCATGCAACACAAGGATAAAAGCTTAACAACCAGATAACAAAAGTCTCAAAGTAAAAACACACAAGTGGCAAGCCATCCACATGTCGATGGTCCAATAATAAGTTCACAAATAACAAGTGCGGTAAAATAAAGATAACTGAGTAGTCAAGTCTACTCGTCAGCATCAATCTCCTCCTCGACAAAGGTAAGACCTGCGTTCTCCATTGCGGTCTTGTTCTCCTCGATAGTAGTGGTCAAGGAGTCGATCTTGGCCTTGAGAGCCCTCTTCTGGGAACGAAGCCTCTCAATCACTGTCTGCTGCTGCTCTAACTCGAAGTCCTTGGACTGCAGTTCTTCAGTCATATCCCGGATCTTCTTGTTCCTATCCTGGACACATTTCTCTTGACTCTTGAACTTACGGTCTTGGGTCTCGAACTTCGCCTCCATCTCCTTGACTACCTCGTCCTGCTGCGCGAAGAGCTTGTCCTTCTCGCGAAGCTGCACCTGGAGCTCGTCATTGCTAAGCATGACGTTGGTCCTGTCAGTATCCACGTGCCTAATAAGAGTCTCTAAGTCCTGGAGGTACAAGCGTATCGGCTCTGTTGTGGCCCTCGTGTCGTCCTCAAAGTCGATGGACTCTCCGTCATCATCACGCCTTCCGAAGGCGTGGAAGTGAGTGCCTCTAACCTGTCGGGAGTGACGGCCTAACAGTCGTCCTATCAGGTCCTGCATGACAACCTCCATGCCTCTCTCCCTGTCATCGTGCATAAGCTTGAAGACGATGGCCTCCGTAGTAGGCTCAAGGCCCCGGCGTCTGGTTCACCTTGAAGCCCCAGAGGTCCTTCCGCTCAAACTTGGTGAGTGGGTGCACCGTAATGGTGGGAAGAGGGAGATCGAGTAAAGTAGTAAGCTCTATGATACGAGGACCAAACCGGGTAACCTGGAACTCCTCAACAGTGCTGATGGCAATATGCATCTAATTATAAGATTGAAAAAGTTAGAACAACACAAATAAAAAAAATAAACAAGACAACATTCATACATATCCATGGAACACAAAAATCACACAAGTCATGCATACAAGAATCCATTACATCAACCAAGGTTCAAACTTATTTAAGGTATCATTTGGAAAATAAGGTGATAGGTGGTGGTCCAACTAACGAAGTGCGTTCACAAACCTATCTCACTGGATCTGGTGGCTAACACAATGTTCCTAGAGGCAATCAGCCTATCTTGTTCACATGCTTCTATCACTAAGTCTATAATATCTCCCCTTAAGGTTTGGTTGGTGACTTCCAACTCTTGGGTATGTTCCTTCTCCTTCTCTAAGTCTTTTTGGAGGTTGAGCATCCTGCACTTGACTCTAGCACTTAGTTCTTTGATAGTCTTCCAAGCTTCTTCTTTTGCTGACTCAAAGAATGTGGTGTGCATAAAAGTGTTGGTATACATGCAGAAGCCTCTTTCTTTGTGGTTGTCTTCCTTGTTTTTGTACAAGTGAAGTTGCACCCACCAATACTCCACTCCTTCCTCCATCACTGGAAAGCCCTTGTACACAGCTGCACCATGTGCTTCCATTGTCTCCATGAGGTCCTTGAGAATCTTGGGAAACTCAGTCTCACACTCCAAGGTCATGGTCATGAGTGGTCCTCTCTTCACGGCTTCGTTGATGGAGTTCATCTACAAATAGAGATGAGAATGAGAAGATTAGAAAAGTTTACGAGAAGAATAGACAAGTGTAGAAGTAGTTAAAAATTTTCCTTAGTGGTTTCCAATCCTAGGGTCATAATCCTACAGGCAACACAGTGCTCTGATACCATCTGTCAGACCCCTCCTTTATAAAGGAAAGGATCCCTGTGATTGCAATGCTAGTCCCTGGATCAATGCTAGCATCCACAGTTTAAGATGAAGTACACAGATACAAAGGTCGTTTATTACAGTCATTCCAGAGATAAAACATAGTCTCTTACAACTCAGGGCCAAAGGCCTAATACAAGAGTTTATGGAATAAGTAAATAAACATAAGTCTTCATCTTCATGTGCCACAGGCAAGCATGTTGAGTGTAGACTCATGACTCCTAATCATCATCGGAGTAACCTGCAACATTACAAGTTACAGCCACAGAGGTTCAATACTTTGGAATAGTATTGGCAAGTGATACCTTAGTTTATTTTAAGTGGACTATAATACTATATGCATTTTGGCTAGGTGTAGCTTGGCTTGCTTTGCTCAAAATAGGTTTTTCCTATTAGTAGAAAACATTAGGTTTTTCTTTGTCAAAACTTCCCAAGGAACCTCCAATAGACATTGGAGTCCAAAATTTCCCAAGGAACCTCCAATAGACATTGGGGTCCTTCACCCTTGTTCACCCACAAGTTTTATTTTGAAATTGGAGTGATGAGATTCTTGAAGCTTCCATGTCTTGATGCTCAAATTGTCCTTTACCAGGGACATGGCTAAGTACTTAGATTTTACACTCTGCAGAGGTGGTGCACTTTCCCCACAAGACTTGGTTTCCCAAGACAAGATCTTTCAAGCCTTTCCTTAGTCAAATGGACGCTGCTCCAACCTATCATTCCTCTACCACCAACTGTCCAAGAGACTAAGTTCTAGCAACCTATATGATCATGGCAGAGCCCATATTGCCAAGTGGTTGCACTTGAAGCTTCTCAACATTTGACATCTCAAATCTCTTTGTTCCTGGGTGGCCATCCACAAGTGAGATACACTAAGGTAAACCATAGACATGGGCCTTGTGAACCACTCAACCAAAAACCACCAAGCAATTACCAATCCACCCAGGTGATTCATTAACTTAGTTGTTTTATTAAACAAAAACATAAGTCCTCAGACTTAGAGATTTTTCCATAGTGTGAATATATTCCACCCAAGTTTTCTATTAGCTAGGCTAAGCATGATAGTAATAGGAATCTTAACTTTGGAATTTCCACTAAGGTTTCAACTACTAGGATTTCCCATAGCAAGGTCTATACTTAGCAAAATCCATGCAAGTTTTACTTAGCAAAAACACTAATGCATAGTGAAAGTAATGGGACCAAAAGATATGAAGCATCACTTGCCTTGGTAATGGGGAGAGTAGCACTCTTCACAGTCACAATCACTAGCAAAATCTACACACAAAGTTGTAGCACACAATTACACACAATTAAATACAATCAAAAATAATATGAATGCATGCATGCATGAATTTACTAAGTGGTGATTTTGAAAACTCTACCAAGCAAGTGCATGATTACAGAAACTTAACAAATCACAAGTTTGCCAACTAAACTTACTTAACCCTAAAACAAAATACTAAACTAAATCTATACTCAAAAATAGCCTTAAACAAGTTCCTACAAATAAAGTCATTCTAATGGTTACTATTTTCTAAACACATTGGATATTTAGAAAGGTCTTGCTTCACTGAATCCAACGGTATAAAGTTTGTAGAAATCTAACGTGGCAAACAAAAGTTATAATCATTTGAAAATTGGATCTAATTCTGGTTTAAATTCTGTTTTTGAATTCGTCCTAGCCACGCCTCATGTTGTGATTGGCGCGTACCGGTTCGCACCGGATCGGCTCTGCGGACCGCACGATTTAAATGAGATCTGGCGGCTCAGACGCACGCGTACCTCTTCGTCCTCCTTCTATTCTACGCCACAGGATCTAGATCCAACGTTCCTAATCACCCTGACCACACTCGGGCGGCGCTAGCGGCGCTGACTGGCGGCGGCGCGTCTGACTACGGTGGCGGCGGCGTTCTAGATCTTCCCAGGAAACAAGAAGGTGCTTACCAGATCCGCGAAGACTTGCTGAAGCTCGACGTGGTACTGGATTGTGGAGGGGCGCTCGGAGATGGACTCTGGATCTCGTCGGAGTTGCGTCTGGCGTCAGGTGGATGTTGTCGGAGTCGTTGCCGAGGTTCAGCGTCGCCCTAACACGAGCCAGGGGGTTTAGGAGATGCGCAAGGCAACTGCGAACAAGCTCGTGTGACGGAAAAGGCAAGGGGCGCACGGGACTTACGGAATTTGGTCGCCGGAGTCGAGGTGGTCGTCGGTGCTTGCGGTGTCGAGCGGAAACGGCGACCTGGGCGTCTGAGATGGACTAGTGGGGTCAGGAGGTGCGCAAAGACTCACTGAATCAGATAGCAAGAGTGAGAGGCAGAGGGGAACACGAGGCTCACCGGAATTGATCGCCGGAGTGGGCTCTGTCTGCGGTGGTGTGGGGTTGATTGAGGGCAGCCTGGTGGCGGAGTGAGCGAGGTGTTTGGGGGGAATTGCTCGTGAGGCAGAGAGGGTCTTATAGCCAGAGGCTCGACAGGAAACGCCCGTGGATTAATGCCCAATTAAGCTCGGTATCACTGTGGCAACACGGCCGCGAAGATCGTCTTGAGTCGGGAAGACGATGCTGACGTGGAGGAGGCCCGCTCGTCAGCGAAGTGCGCAAGGTGGAGGTGGGGTATGTCTGTCAGTGTCTGACTCGGTGCGCTCGCACGTGAAAGAAGAAAAGAAAATCCCCGGGTGGGCTTGTTGGGCTCGATTCACTACTGGGTTAGATTTCAGCCGCGCGGCCTTTTTCCTTTGTTTAACTCTTTTTCTTTTCTAATTCAATTTTCTGAAATGATTTTGATATGAATTCAAATCCTTTTGAATTCAAACAAATCTAGGGATCTTTGCAGGGTTCTGTGGTTTCAAAAACCAGTTATTTAACAAGTAGTTACCCTGCAAGGGCTTGGTCAAGCTTGGGCTCAATACAAACAGAGACTTTGCCTCTGGTTTGTAAATGTTTTGAAAAGGTTTTGAAATTAATTCTAAGTTGAAAACTTTGGTTAAATTTCTACACCTAAACTTTCCAACAATGGAGGCAAGCAAACAAGTTCCTAAACAATCAAGTCTCAAAGGGTGATGGCCATTTGAGTTAAATTTGCTCACATGAAATCATAGCACAAGCTTATGCTTCTAAATGATTTTGAGAAAAAACCCTAAATGAATGAAGGATGCAAGGATGATATGAATGAGTTTTTGAAATATGATTTTAGGGATGTTACACACATGCAATGACACTGGTGGATCCATGTGTGGTCTCTGAAGAGAACACACATTTCAATGACTCTGGTTGTTGTTAGTAAAAAGAACAGACATGCAATGACATAGGTGGATCCATGTGTGGTCTCTGAAGAGAACACACATGCAATGACTCTGGTTGTTGTTAGTAAAAAGAGCACACATGCAATGACACTGGTGGATCCATATGTGGTATGTGAAAATAACACACATGCAATGATTCTGGTTGTTGTTAGTAAAAAGAACACACATGCAATGACACTGGTGGATCCATGTGTGGTCTCTAAAGAGAACACACATTTCAATGACACTGGTGAATCTATATGTGGTATGTGAAAAGAACACACATGAAATGACTCTAGTTGTTTTTACTATAAAGAACACACATGCAATGAGACTGGTGGATCCATATGTGGTATGTGAAAAGAACACACATGCAATGACTCTGGTTGTTGTTAGTAAAAAGAATACACATTCAATGACACTAGTGGATCCATGTGTGGTCTCTAAAGAGAACACACATTTCAATGACTCTGATTGTTGTTAGTAAAAAGAACACAAATGCAATGACACTGGTGGATCCATGTGTGGACTCTGAAGAGAAGACACATGCAATACCTCTGGTTGTTGTTAGTAAAAAGAGCACACATGCAATGACACTGGTGGATCTATAGGTGGATTGTGAAAAGAACACACATCCAATGACACTGGGGGATCCATATGTGGTATGTGAAAAGAACACACATGCCATGACTCTGGTTGTTGTTAGTAAAAAGAACACACATGCAATGATACTGGTGGATCCATAGGTGGATTGTGAAAGGAGCACACATGCAATGACACTGGTGGATCCATATGTGGTATGTGAAAAGAACACACATGCAATGACTCCAGTTGTTGTTAGTAAATAGAACACACATGCAATGACACTGGTGGATCCATGTGTGGTCTCTGAAGAGAACACACATTTCAATGACACTGGTGGATCCATAGGTGGATTGTGTAAAGAGCACACATGCAATGACACTGGTGGATCCATATATGGTATGCGAAACAAACACACATGCAATGACTCCAATTGTTGTTAGTAAAAATAACACACATGCAATGACAGTGGTGGATGCATGTGTGGTCTCTAAAGAGAACACACATTTCAATGACACTGGTGGATCCATAGGTGGATTGTGAAAAGAGCACACATGCAATGGCACTGGTGGATCCATATGTGGTATTTGAAAAGAACACACATGCAATGACTCCAGTTGTTGTTAGTAAAAAGAACACACATGCAATGACACTGGTGGATCCATGTGTGGCCTCTAAAGAGAACACACATTTCAGTGACACTGGTGGATCCATATTTGGTATGTGAAAAGAACACACATGCAATGACCCTAGTGGATCCATAGGTGGATTGTGAAAAGAACACACATGCAAGGACACTGGTGGATCCATATGTTGTATGTGAAAACAACACACATGCAATGACTCTGGTTGTTGTTAGTAAAAAGAACACACACGCAATGACACTGGTGGATCCATAGGTGGATTGTGAAAAGAGCACACATGCAATGATAGTGGTGGATCCATATGTTGTATGTGAAAAGAACACACATGCAATGACTCCAGTTGTTGTTAGTAAGAAGAACACACATGCAATGACTCTAGTTGTTGTTAGTAAGAAGAACACACATGCAATGACTCCAGTTGTTGTTAGTAAAAAGAACACACATGCAATGACTCCAGTTGTTGTTAGTAAAAAGAACACACATGCAATGACACTGGTGGATCCATGTGTGGTCTCTGAAGAGAACACACATTTCAATGACACTAGTGGATCCATATGTGGTATGTGAAAAGAACACACATGAAATGACTCAAGTTGTTGTTAGTAAAAAGAACACAAATGCAATGACACTGGTGGATCCATATGTGGTATGTCAAAAGAACACACATGCAATGATTCTGGTTGTTGTTAGTAAAAAGAACACACATGCAATGCCACTGGTGGATCCATGAGTGGTCTCTAAAGAGAACACACATTTCAATGACACTGGTTGTTGTTAGTAAAATGAACACACATGCAATGACACTGGTGGATCCATGTGTGGTCTTTGAAGAGAACACACATTTCAATGACTCTGGTTGTTGTTAGAAAAAAGAACACACATGCAATGACACAGGTGGATCCATGTGTGGTCTCTGAAGAGAACACACATGAATTGACTATGGTTGTTGTTAGTAAAAAGAGAACACATGCAATGACACCGTGGATCCATAGGTGGATTTTGAAAAGAACACACATGCAATGAGACTTGTGGATCCATATGTGGTATGTGAAAAGAACACACATGCAATGACTCTGGTTGTTGTTAGTAACAAGAACACACATGCAATGACACTGGTGGATCCATGTGTGGTCTCTGAAGAGAACACACATTTCAATGACACTGGTTGTTGTTAGTAAAAAGAACACACATGCAATGATACTGGTGGATCCATAGGTGGATTGTGAAAAGAACACACATGCAATGACACTGGTGGATCCATATGTGGTATGTGAAAGGAACACACATGCAATGACTCTGGTTGTTGTTAGTAAAAAGAACACACATGCAATGACACTGGTGGATCCATAGGTGGATTGTGAAAAGAACACACATGCAATGACAGTGGTGGATCCATATGTTGTATGTGAAAAGAAGACACATGCAATGACTCCAGTTGTTGTTAGTAAGAAGAAGACACATGCAATGACTCTAGTTGTTGTTAGTAAGAAGAACACACATGCAATGACTCCAGTTGTTGTTAGTAAAAAGAACACACATGCAATGACTCTAGTTGTTGTTAGTAAAAAGAACACACATGCAATGACACTGGTGGATCCATGTGTGGCCTCTGAAGAGAACACACATTTCAATGACACTAGTGGATCCATATGTGGCATGTGAAAAGAACACACATGAAATGACTCAAGTTGTTGTTAGTAAAAAGAACACAAATGCAATGACACTGGTGGATCCATATGTGGTATGTGAAAAGAACACACATGCAATGATTCTGGTTGTTGTTAGTAAAATGTAACATCCCTAAAAATCATGTTTCAAAACTCATTCATATCATCTTTGCATCATTCATCCATTTAGGGTTTTTCTCAAAATCATTTAGAAACACAAACTTTGGCTATGATTTCATGTGGGCAATTTATCTCAATTGGCCATCACCCTTTGAGATTTGATTGTCTATGAACTTGTTTGCTTGCCTCCATGGTTGGAAAGATTAGAAGTAGCATTTAAACCCAAGATTCCAAATTTAGAAATATTTTCTAAACCCTTTTCCAAATATTTGCAACTAGAGCAAATCTCTGTTTATTTTGAAACCCAAGCTTGACCAAGCCTTTGCAAGGTAACCACTAGGTTATTTGATTGTTTGTGAACCCACAGAACCCTGCAAAAATCCCCAAAGAAGTTTGAATTCAAAAGGATTTGAATTCATATCAAATTCTATTCAGAAAATGGAATTAGAAAAAGAAAAAGCTTAAACAAAAGAAAAAGGCCGCGCGGCCAGAATCTGGCCCAGCAGCGGATGAAGCCCAGCAAGCCCACCCGGGGACCTCCTTTTCCTTCTCACACGCGCGAGCCCACGCAGACAGAACCGATGCGACCCCACCTGCACTCCGCGCTCCTCGCTGACAGGCGGGCCTTCTCCACGTCATCGTCGTCTCCACCCGCACGACCCGTTCATCCCCAAATCAACGCGAGCGTTTCTGCGTTTAAATTCGTGGTGTCAATTCGATTTATTGGCCGAGTAATTCTCGCTCGTGACCAGGCTATAAGAACCCCCTCTGTCTCCTCACTCTTCTCACTCAAACCCCGAACCCAGAGCGCCACCAGGCTGCGTGTATTGCTCTGAAACCGTCTCCGACTGACGCGGCCGAATTCCGGTGAGTCCAGAGCTCCCCTCTGCCTCTCGATCTTGCAAACTGATTCAGTGAGCCTCTGCGCTTCTTTTAACACATTTCGTTTGCTCTCGCATGGACCATAGCTCCGGCAACATCGTCGACTAGTCGCCACCGACGTCTGCACGAACTCCGGCGAACTCCAGTGGTAAGTCCGCCGCCCGCACTTTCTAGTTCACGCACATAGCTGTCTCGATTCTGCGAATCTAACGTGTCTCGCCTTGCCTCGGGGTGATTCACGGTGGCGTCCTGACGACCACCCGGCGCAACCGCCACCACGCAACTCGTGAGCAATCTGGGACAGACCGGCGCCCTTGACCAACCGCAAGCACGGCGAGCTTCGCCGTGACCTCTGAGCCTGGTGAGCTACTCCTCGATCTCACTTACCTCCTGCATCGCCGCAACGTCATCGGCCAAGCAGTTCCGCCGCGGTAGCCGCCCGCTCCGATTCTTGGCGAGAGAAGTAGCGGTAGATTGCATCGTGGCGCTAGGATAGATCCACTTAACCCGAAGCGATGCAGCGATCGTCCGCACCTGCCTTTAGATCCAGCGGTGTATCGCTCGATCTGCATTTAACGAACGAACGATGCAGGCGAATAGGAACATGGCGTGGCTAGGTTAAGATCTGGAAATAGAATTTAAAAATGATTTTGATCCAGATTTCAAATGCCAATATCTTTTGATTTCCACGTTGGAATTTTGAAAACTTTATACCGTTGGATTCAGAAAAACAAGACCTTTCTGCCTATCCTTTTGTTTAGCAAATAGTAGCCATTAGATGTGCTAAAATTGCAGAGACTTGTTTGAGGCCTTTTGAGTATAGATTTAGTTTAGTATTTTGTTTTAGGGTTATTTAAGTTGCCTTGGCTATTTTGTGACTTGTTTAGTTTCTGTATTCATGCACTTGCTTGGTTGAGTTTTCAAAAATCATCACTTGGTAGATTCATGCATGCATGCATTCATATTATTTTGTTTGTATATTGTGTGTAATTGTGTGCTATAACTTTGTGTGTAGATTTTGCTAGTGATTGTGATTGTGACGTGCTACTCCACACTACCAAGGCAAGTGATATCATCATGAATATTCCCTTCCTAAATTTTGTTTATGCATTAGTAATATTTTCTAAGTATAGGACTTGCATGGTTATTTGCTAAGAACAAGCTATGCTTTGGGAAAACCTATTAGGTGAAGCCTTAGTAAAAATTTCCTAAGTCCAGATTCCTATTACTATCATGCTTAGCCTAGCTACTAGAAAACAAGGGTGGTTTATATATTCACTATGGAAAAATTTCTAAGTCTAAGGACTTATGTTTTTGTAAAATAAAACAACTAAGTTAAATGAACCACCTGGGTGGAATGGAAGGAATGGCTTATGTTGAGTGGTTCACAAGGCCATGGACTTGGCTTGTGTATCTCACTTGTGGATGGCCACCCAGGAAACAAAGGGATTTGAGATGTCTAATGTTGAGAAGCTTCAAGTGCAACCACTTGGCATTATGGGCTCTGCCATGATCTTAGGATGCTGGAACTTAGTCTCTTGGACAGTGGGTGGTAGATGGGTTGATAGGTTGGAGCGCGTCCATTTGACTAAGGAAAGGCTCTTGAAGGATCATTCTTGGGAAACCAAGACTTGTGGGAAAGTGCACCACCTCTGCAGAGTGTAAAACCTAAGTACTTAGCCATGTCCCAGTAAAGGACAATTTGAGCATCAAGACATGGAAACTTCAAGAATCTCATCACTCCAATTTCTAAATAAAACTTGTGGGTGAACAAAGGGATAAAGGATCTTCAGTCATTGATTGCTAGATGCCCTGAGTGGATCTAGAGTCTTTGTTTGATAGATGCCTTGGGTGTTTTTGCCAAGTAAATCTTCAGTCCTTGATTAGTAGATGCCCTGAGTGGATCTTCAGTCTTGGATTGGAAGATGTCTTGGAAAGTTTTTACCAAACAAAAACTTAGTATTTTCAAAAGTTAAGGAAAAATCTATTTTGAGCAATGCAAGCCTAAGCTCCACCAGCCAAAAGCATATAGTATTATAGTCCACTTAATTATATACTAAGGTATCACTTGCCAATACTATTCCAAAGTATTGACCCTTGTGGCTGTAACTTATGATGTTGCAGGTTACTCTGATGATGATTAGGTGTCATGAGTCTACACTCAACATGCTTGCCTGTGGCACATGAAGATGAAGACTTATGTTTATTTACTTATTCCATAAACTCTTGTACTAGGCCATTGGCCATGAGTTGTAAAAGACTATGTTTTATCTCTGGAATGACTGTAATAAACGACCTTTGTATCTGTGTACTTCATCTTAAACTGTGGATGCTAGCAATGATCCAGGGACTAGCATTGCAATCATAGGGATCTTTTCCTTTACAAAGGAGGGATCTTACATAAAAAGAACACACATGCAATGACACTGGTGGATCCATGAGTGGTCTCTAAAGAGAACACACATTTCAATGACACTGGTTGTTGTTAGTAAAATGAACACACATGCAATGACACTGGTGGATCCATGTGTGGTCTCTGAAGAGAACACACATTTCAATGACTCTGGTTGTTGTTAGAAAAAAGAACACACATGCAATGACACAGGTGGATCCATGTGTGGTCTCTGAAGAGAACACACATGAATTGACTATGGTTGTTGTTAGTAAAAAGAGCACACATGCAATGACACTGGTGGATCCATAGGTGGATTTTGAAAAGAACACACATGCAATGAGACTTGTGGATCCATATGTGGTATGTGAAAAGAACACACATGCAATGACTCTGGTTGTTGTTAGTAACAAGAACACACATGCAATGACACTGGTGGATCCATGTGTGGTCTCTGAAGAGAACACACATTTCAATGACACTGGTTGTTGTTAGTAAAAAGAACACACATGCAATGATACTGGTGGATCCATAGGTGGATTGTGAAAAGAACACACATGCAATGACACTGGTGGATCCATATGTGGTATGTGAAAGGAACACACATGCAATGACTCTGGTTGTTGTTAGTAAAAAGAACACACATGCAATGACACTGGTGGATCCATAGGTGGATTGTGAAAAGAACACACATGCAATGACAGTGGTGGATCCATATGTTGTATGTGAAAAGAACACACATGCAATGACTCCAGTTGTTGTTAGTAAGAAGAACACACATGCAATGACTCTAGTTGTTGTTAGTAAGAAGAACACACATGCAATGACTCCAGTTGTTGTTAGTAAAAAGAACACACATGAAATGACTCCAGTTGTTGTTAGTAAAAAGAACACACATGCAATGACACTGGTGGATCCATGTGTGGCCTCTGAAGAGAACACACATTTCAATGACACTAGTGGATCCATATGTGGCATGTGAAAAGAACACACATGAAATGACTCAAGTTGTTGTTAGTAAAAAGAACACAAATGCAATGACACTGGTGGATCCATATGTGGTATGTGAAAAGAACACACATGCAATGATTCTGGTTGTTGTTAGTAAAAAGAACACACATGCAATGACACTGGTGGATCCATGAGTGGTCTCTAAAGAGAACACACATTTCAATGACACTGGTTGTTGTTAGTAAAATGAACACACATGCAATGACACTGGTGGATCCATGTGTGGTCTCTGAAGAGAACACACATTACATTGACTCTGGTTGTTGTTAGAAAAAAGAACACACATGCAATGACACAGGTGGATCCATGTGTGGTCTCTGAAGAGAACACACATGAATTGACTATGGTTGTTGTTAGTAAAAAGAGCACACATGCAATGACACTGGTGGATCCATAGGTGGATTTTGAAAAGAACACACATGCAATGAGACTTGTGGATCCATATGTGGTATGTGAAAAGAACACACATGCAATGACTCTGGTTGTTGTTAGTAACAAGAACACACATGCAATGACACTGGTGGATCCATGTGTGGTCTCTGAAGAGAACACACATTTCAATGACACTGGTTGTTGTTAGTAAAAAGAACACACATGCAATGATACTGGTGGATCCATAGGTGGATTGTGAAAAGAACACACATGCAATGACACTGGTGGATCCATATGTGGTATGTGAAAGGAACACACATGCAATGACTTTGGTTGTTGTTAGTAACAAGAACACACATGCAATGACACTGGTGGATCCATATGTGGTATGTGAAAAGAACACACATGAAATGACTCTAGTTGTTGTTACTAAAAAGAACACACATGCAATGAGACTGGTGGATCCATATGTGGTATGTGAAAAGAACACACATGCAATGACTCTGGTTGTTGTTAGTAAAAACAACACACATGCAATGACACTGGTGGATCCATGTGTGGTCTCTAAAGAGAACACACATGCAATGACTCTGGTTATTCTTAGTAAAAAGAGCACACATGCAATGACACTGGTGGATCCATAGGTGGATTGTGAAAAGAACACACATGCAATGACACTAGTGGATCCATATGTGGTATGTGAAAAGAACACACATGCAATGACTCTAGTTGTTGTTAGTAAAAAGAACACACATGCAATGACACTGGTGGATCCATAGGTGGATTGTGAAAAGAGCACACATGCAATGACACTGGTGGATCCATATGTGGTATGTGAAAAGAACACACATGCAATGACTCCAGTTGTTGTTAGTAAAAAGAACACAATACAATGACACTGGTGGATCCATGTGTGGTCTCTAAAGAGAACACACATTTCAATGACACTGGTGAATCCATATGTGGTATGTGAAAAGAACACACATGAAATGACTCTAGTTGTTGTTACTATAAAGAACACACATGCAATGAGACTGGTGGATCCATATGTGGTATGTGAAAAGAACACACATGCAATGACTCTGGTTGTTGTTAGTAAAAAGAATACACATTCAATGACACTAGCGGATCCATGTGTGGTCTCTAAAGAGAACACACATTTCAATGACACTGATTGTTGTTAGTAAAAAGAACACAAATGCAATGACACTGGTGGATCCATGTGTGGTCTCTGAAGAGAACACACGTGCAATGACTCTGGTTGTTGTTAGTAAAATGAGCACACATGCAATGACACTGGTGGATCTATAGGTGGATTATGAAAACAACACACATGCAATGACTCTGGTTGTTGTTAGTAAAAAGAACACACATGCAATGATACTAGTGGATCCATAGGTGGATTGTGAAAGGAGCACACATGCAATGACACTGGTGGATCCATATGTGGTATGTGAAATGAACAGACATGCAATGACTCCAGTTGTTGTTAGTAAAAATAACACACATGCAATGACACTGGTGGATCCATGTGTGGTCTCTAAAGAGAACACACATTTCAATGACACTGGTGGATCCATAGGTGGATTGTGAAAAGAGCACACATGCAATGACACTGGTGGATCCATATGTGGTATCTGAAAAGAACACACATGCAATGACTCTAGTTGTTGTTAGTAAAAAGAACACACATGCAATGACACTGGTGGATCCATGTGTGGCCTCTAAAGAGAACACACATTTCAATGACACTGGTGGATCCATATTTGGTATGTGAAAAGAACACACATGCAATGACCCTAGTGGATCCATAGGTGGATTGTGAAAAGTACACACATGCAAGGACACTGGTGGATCCATATGTTGTATGTGAAAACAACACACATCCAATGACTCTGGTTGTTGTTAGTAAAAAGAACACACATGCAATGACACTAGTGGATGCATGTGTGGTCTCTAAAGAGAACACACATTTCAATGACTCTAGTGGATCCATATGTGGTATGTGAAAAGAAGACACATGAAATGACTCCAGTTGTTGTTAGTAAAAAGAACACATGCAATGACACTGGTGGATCCATATGTGGTATGTGAAAAGAACACACATGCAATGATTCTGGTTGTTGTTAGTAAAAAGAACACACATGCAATGACACTGGTGGATCCATGTGTGGTATCTAAAGAGAACACACATTTCAATGACACTGGTTTTTGTTAGTAAAATGAACACACATGTAATGACACTGGTGGATGAATGTGTGGTCTCTGAAGAGAACACACATTTCAATGACTCTTGTTGTTGTTAGTAAAAAGAACACACATGCAATGACTCTGGTTGTTGTTAGTAAAAAGAGCACACATGCAATGACACTGGTGGATCCATAGGTGGAATTTGAAAAGAACACACATGCAATGACACTGGTGGATCCATATGTGGTATGTGAAAAGAACACACATGCAATGACTCTGGTTGTTGTTAGTAACAAGAACACACATGCAATGACACTGGTGGATCCATGTGTGGTCTCTGAAGAGAACACACATTTCAATGGCACTGGTTGTTGTTAGTAAAAACAACACACATGCAATGACACTGGTGGATCCATGTGTGGTCTCTAAAGAGAACACACATGCAATGACTCTGGTTATTCTTAGTAAAAAGAGCACACATGCAATGACACTGGTGGATCCATAGGTGGATTGTGAAAAGAACACAAATGCAATGACACTAGTGGATCCATATGTGGTATGTGAAAAGAACACACATGCAATGACTCTGGTTGTTGTTAGTAAAAAGAACACACATGCAATGACACTGGTGGATCCATAGGTGGATTGTGAAAAGAGCACACATGCAATGACACTGGTGGATCCATATGTGGTATGTGAAAAGAACACACGTGCAATGACTCTGGTTGTTGTTAGTAAAAAGAACACACATGCAATGACACTGGTGGATCCATAGGTGGATTGTCAAAAGAGCACACATGCAATGACACTGGTGGATCCATGTGTGGTCTCTGAAGAGAACACACATTTCAATGACACAGGTGGATCCATAGGTGGATTTTGAAAAGAGCACACATGCAATGACACTGGTGGATCCATATGAGGTATGTGAAAAGAACACACATGCAATGACTCTAGTTGTTGTTAGTAAAAGGAACACACACGCAATGACACTGGTGGATCCATTTGTGGTATGTGAAAAGAACACACATGCAATGATTCTGGTTGTTGTTAGTAAATAGAACACACATGCAATGACACTGGTGGATCCATGTGTGGTCTCTAAAGACAACACACATTTCAGTGACACTGGTTGTTGTTAGTAAAAAGAACACACATGCAATGACACTGGTGGATCCATGTGTGGTCTCTAAAGAGAACACACATGCAATGACTCTAGTTATTGTTAGTAAAAAGAGCACACATGCAATGACACTGGTGGATCCATGTGTGGTCTCTAAAGAGAACACACATTTCAATGACACTGGTGGATCCATAGGTGGATTGTGAAAAGAGCACACATGCAATGACACTGGTGGATCCATATGTGGTATCTGAAAAGAACACACATGCAATGACTCTAGTTGTTGTTAGTAAAAAGAACACACATGCAATGACACTGGTGAATCCATGTGTGGCCTCTAAAGAGAACACACATTTCAATGACACTGGTGGATCCATATTTGGTATGTGAAAAGAACACACATGCAATGACCCTAGTGGATCCATAGGTGGATTGTGAAAAGAACACACATGCAAGGACACTGGTGGATCCATATGTTGTATGTGAAAACAACACACATCCAATGACTGGTTGTTGTTAGTAAAAGAACACACATGCAATGACACTAGTGGATCCATGTGTGGTCTCTAAAGAGAACACACATTTCAATGACTCTAGTGGATCCATATGTGGTATATGAAAAGAAGACACATGAAATGACTCCAGTTGTTGTTAGTAAAAAGAACACACATGCAATGACACTCGTGGATCCATATGTGGTATGTGAAAAGAACACACATGCAATGATTATGGTTGTTGTTAGTAAAAAGAACACACATGCAATGACACTGGTGGATCCATGTGTGGTCTCTAAAGAGAACACACATTTCAATGACACTGGTTGTTGTTAGTAAAATGAACACACATGCAATGACACTGGTGGATGCATATGTGGTCTCTGAAGAGAACACACATTTCAATGACTATGGTTTTTGTTAGTAAAAAGAACACACATGCAATGACATAGGTGGATCCATGTGTGGTCTCTGAAGAGAACACACATGCAATGACTCTGGTTGTTGTTAGTAAAATGAGCACACATGCAATGACACTGGTGGATCCATAGGTGGATTTTGAAAAGAACACACATGCAATGACACTGGTGGATCCATATGTGGTATGTGAAAAGAACACACATGCAATGACTCTGGTTGTTGTTAGTAACAAGAACACACATGCAATGACACTGGTGGATCCATGTGTGGTCTCTGAAGAGAACACACATTTCAATGGCACTGGTTGTTGTTAGTCAAAACAACACACATGCAATGACACTGGTGGATCCATGTGTGGTCTCTAAAGAGAACACACATGCAATGACTCTGGTTATTGTTAGTAAAAAGAGCACACATGCAATGACACTGGCGGATCCATAGGTGGATTGTGAAAAGAGCACACATGCAATGACACTGGTGGATCCATATGTCGTATCTGAAAAGAACACACATGCAATGATTCTGGTTGTTGTTAGTAAAAAGAACACACATGCAATGACACTGGTGGATCCATATGAGGTATGTGAAAAGAACACACATGCAATGACTCTAGTTGTTGTTAGTAAAAGGAACACACACGCAATGACACTGGTGGAACCATTTGTGGTATGTGAAAAGAACACACATGCAATGATTCTGGTTGTTGTTAGTAAAAAGAACACACATGCAATGACACTGGTGGATCCATGTGTGGTCTCTAAAGACAACACACATTTCAATGACACTGGTTATTGTTAGTAAAAAGAACACACATGCCATGACACTGGTGGATCCATGTGTGGTCTCTAAAGAGAACACACATGCAATGACTCGAGTTATTGTTAGTAAAAAGAACACACATGCAATGACACTGGTGGATCCATGTGTGGTCTCTAAAGAGAACACACATTTCAATGACACTGGTGGATCCATAGGTGGATTGTGAAAAGAGCACACATGCAATGACACTGGTGGATCCATATGTGGTATGTGAAAAGAACACACATGCAATGATTCTGGTTGTTGTTAGTAAAAAGAACACACATGCAATGACACTGGTGGATCCATGTGTGGTCTCTAAAGAGAACACACATTTCAATGACACTGGTTGTTGTTAGTAAAATGAACACACATGCAATGACATCAGGATGCATGTGTGGTCTCAAGAGAACACACATTTCAATGACTGGTTGTTGTTAGTAAAAGAACACACATGCAATGACATAGGTGGATCCATGTGTGGTCTCAAGAGAACACATGCAATGACTCTGGTTGTTGTTAGTAAAAAGAGCACACATGCAATGACACTGGTGGATCCATAGGTGGATTGTGAAAAGAACACACATGCAATGACACTAGTGGATCCATATGTGGTATGTGAAAAGAACACACATGCAATGACTCTGGTTGTTGTTATTAAAAAGAACACACATGCAATGACACTGGTGGATCCATAGGTGGATTGTGAAAAGAGCACACATGCAATGACACTGGTGGATCCATATGTGGTATGTGAAAAGAACACACGTGCAATGACTCTGGTTGTTGTTAGTAAAAAGAACACATATGCAATGACACTGGTGGATCCATAGGTGGATTGTCAAAAGAGCACACATGCAATGACACTGGTGGATCCATGTGTGGTCTCTGAAGAGAACACACATTTCAATGACATAGGTGGATCCATAGGTGGATGGTGAAAAGAGCACACATGCAATGACACTGGTGGATCCATATGAGGTATGTGAAAAGAACACACATGCAATGACTCTAGTTGTTGTTAGTAAAAGGAACACACACGCAATGACACTGGTGGATCCATTTGTGGTATGTGAAAAGAACACACATGCAATGATTCTGGTTGTTGTTAGTAAAAAGAACACACATGGAATGACACTGGTGGATCCATGTGTGGTCTCTAAAGACAACACACATTTCAATGACACTGGTTGTTGTTAGTAAAATCAACACACATGCAATGACACTGGTGGTTCCATGTGTGGTCTCTGAAGAGAACACACATTTCAATGACTCTGGTTGTTGTTAGTAAAAAGAACACACATGCAATGACACTGGTGGATCCATAGGTGGATTGTGAAAAGAGCACACATGCAATGACAATGGTGGATCCATATGTGGTATGTGAAAAGAACACACATGCAATGATTCTGGTTGTTGTTAGTAAAAAGAACACACATGCAATGACACTGGTGGATCCATGTGTGGTCTCTAAAGAGAACACACATTTCAATGACACTGGTTGTTGTTAGTAAAATGAACACACATGCAATGACACTGGTGGATGCATGTGTGGTCTCTGAAGAGAACACACATTTTAATGACACTGGTTGTTAGTAAAAAGAACACACATGCAATGACATAGGTGGATCCATGTGTGGTCTCTAAAGAGAACACACATGCAATGACTCTGGTTGTTGTTAGTAAAAAGAGCACACATGCAATGACACTGGTGGATCCATAGGTGGATTTTGAAAAGAACACACATGTAATGACACTGGTGGATCCATATGTGGTATGTGAAAAGAACACACATGTAATGACTCTGGTTGTTGTTAGTAACAAGAACACACATGCAATGACACTGGTGGATCCATGTGGTCTCTGAAGAGAACACGATTTCAATGGCACTGGTTGTTGTTAGTAAAACAACACACATGCAATGACATCAGGATCCATGTGTGGTCTCTAAAGAGAACACACATGCAATGACTATGGTTGTTGTTAGTAAAAAGAGCACACATGCAATGACACCGGTGGATCCATTTGTGGATTGTGAAAAGAACACACATGCAATGTCACTAGTGGATCCATATGAGGTATGTGAAAAGAACACACGTTGCAATGACTCTGGTTGTTGTTAGTAACAAGAACACACATGCAATGACATCAGGATCCATGTGGTCTCAAGAGAACACACATTTCAATGACACTTGTTGTTGTTAGTAAAAACAACACACATGCAATGACATCGGTGGATCCGTGTGGTATATAAATAGAAAACACATTCAATGACTCTAGTTTTTGTTAGTAAAAAGAGCACACATGTAATTACAATGGTGGATCCATATGTGGTATGTGAAAAGAACACATGCAATGACTCTGGTTGTTGTTAGTAACAAGAACACACATGCAATGACACTGGTGGATCCGTGTGTGGTCTCTGAAGAGAACACACATTTCAATGGCACTGGTTGTTGTTAGTAAAAACAACACAAATGCAATGACACTGGTGGATCCATGTGTGGTTTCTTATCAGAACACACATGCAATGACTCTGGTTATTGTTAGTAAAAAGAGCACACATGCAATGACACTGGTGGATCCATAGGTGGACTGTCAAAAAAAAACATGCAATGGCACTGGGGATCCATATGTGGTATGTGAAAAGAACACACATTTCAATGACTCTGGTTGTTGTAAGTAAAAAGAACACACATGCAATGACACTGGTGGATCCATAGGTGGATTGTGAAAGAGCACGATGCAATGACACTGGTGGATCCATATGTGGTATGTGAAAAGAACACGTGCGTAATGACTCTGGTTGTTGTTAGTAAAAGAACACACATGCAATGACACTGGTGGATCGATAGGTGGATTGTCAAAAGAGCACACATGCAATGACATGGTGGATCCATGTGTGGTCTGAAGAGAACACACATTTCAATGACACAGGTGGATCCATAGGTGGATTGTGAAAAGAGCACATGCAATGACTGGTGGATCCATATGAGGTATGTGAAAAGAACACATGCAATGACTCTAGTTGTTGTTAGTAAAAGGAACACACACGCAATGACACCTGTGGATCCATTTGTGGTATGTGAAAAGAACACACATGCAATGATTGTTGTTGTTAGTAAAAAGAACACACATGCAATGACACTGGTGTATCCATGTGTGGTCTCTAAAGAGAACACACATTTCAATGACACTGGTTGTTGTTAGTAAAATCAACACACATGCAATGACACTGGTGGATCCATGTGTGGTCTCTGAAGAGAACACACATGCAATGACTCTGGTTGTTGTTAGTAAAAAGAGCACACATGCAATGACACTGGTGGATCCATAGGTGGATTTTGAAAAGAACACACATGCAATGACACTGGTGGATCCATATGTGGTATGTGAAAAGAACACACATGCAATGACTCTGGTTGTTGTTAGTAACAAGAACACACATGGAATGACAATGGTGGATCCATGTGTGGTCTCTGAAGAGAACACACATTTCAATGACACTGGTTGTTGTTAGTAAAAAGTATACACATGCAATGACACTGGTGGATCCGTGTGTGGTCTCTAAAGATAACACACATGCAATGACTCTGGTTATTGTTAGTAAAAAGAGCACTCATGCAATGACACTGGTGGATCCATAGGTGGATTGTGAAAAGAACACACATGCAATGACACTAGTGGATCCATATGTGGTATGTGAAAAGAACACACATGCAATGACTCTGGTTGTTGTTAGTAAAAAGAACCCACATGCAATGACACTGATGGATCCATAGGTGGATTGTGAAAAGAGCACACATGCAATGACACTGGTGGATCCATATGTGGTATGTGAAAAGAACACACATGCAATGACTCTGGTTGTTGTTAGTAAAAAGAACACACATGCAATGACACTGGTGGATCCATAGGTGGATTGTCAAAAGAGCACACATGCAATGACACTGGTGGATCCATGTGTGGTCTCTAAAGAGAACACACATTTCAATGACACTGGTGGATTGTGAAAAGAGCACACATGCAATGACACTGGTGGATCCATATGTGGTATGTGAAAAGAACACACATGCAATGACTCTAGTTGTTGTTAGTAAAAAGAACACACATGCAATGACACTGGTGGATCCATGTGTGGTCTCTAAAGAGAACACACATTTAAATGACACTGGTTGTTGTTAGTAAAAAGAACACACATGCAATGACACTTGTGGATCCATGTGTAGTCTCTAAAAAGAACACACATGCAATGACTCTGGTTATTATTAGAAAAAAGAGCACACATGCAATGATACTGGTGGATCCATAAGTGGATTGTGAAAAGAACACAGATGCAATGATACTAGTGGATCCATATGTGCTATGTGAAAAGAATACACATGCAATGACTCTGGTTGTTGTTAGTAAAAAGAACACACATGCAATGACACTGGTGGATCCATAGGTGGATTGTGAAAAGAGCACACATGAAATGACACTGGTGGATCCATATGTTGTATGTGAAAAGAACACACATGCAATGACTCCAGTTATTGTTAGTAAAAAGAGCACACATGCAATGACACATGTGGATCCATGTGTGGTCTCTGAAGGGAACACACATGCAATGACTCTGGTTGTTGTTAGTAACAAGAACACACATGCAATGACACTGGTGGATCCATGTGTGGTCTCTGAAGAGAACACACATTTCAATGAAACTGGTTGTTGTTAGTAAAAAGAACACACATGCAATGACACTGGTGGATCCATGTGTGGTCTCTAAAGAGAACACACATGCAATGACTCTGGTTATTGTTAGTAAAAAGAGCACACGTGCAATGACACTGGTGGATCCATAGGTGGATTGTGAAAAGAACACACATGCAATGACAGTAGTGGATCCATATGTGGTATGTGCAAAGAACACACATGCAATGACTCTGGTTGTTGTTAGTAAAAAGAACACACATGCAATGACACTGGTGGGTCCATAGGTGGATTGTGAAAAGAGCACACATGCAATGACACTGGTGGATCCATATGTGGTATGTGAAAAGAACACACATGCAATGACTCTGGTTATTGTTAGTAAAAAGAACACACATGCAATGGCACTGGTGGATCCATAGGTGGATTGTCAAAAGCGCACACATGCAATGACACTGGTGGATCCATGTGTGGTCTCTGAAGAGAACACACATTTCAATGACACTGGTGGATCCATAGGTGGATTGTGAAAAGAGCACACATGCAATGACACTGGTCGATCCATATGTGGTATGTGAAAAGAACACACATGTAATGACTCTAGTTGTTGTTAGTAAAAAGAACACACATGCAATGACACTGGTGGATCCATCTGTGGTTTCTAAAGAGAACACACATTTCAATGACACTGGTTGTTGTTAGTAAAAAGAACACACATGCAATGACACCGGTGGATCCATGTGTGGTCTCTAAAGAGAACACACATGCAATGACTCTGGTTATTATTAGTAAAGAAGCACACATGCAATGACACTTGTGGATCCATAGGTGGATTGTGAAAAGACCACACATGCAATGACACTAGTGGATCTATATGTGGTATGTGAAAAGAACACACATGCAATGACTCTGGTTCTTGTTAGTAAAAAGAACACACATGCAATGACACTGGTGGATCCATAGGTGGATTGTGAAAAGAGCACACATGCAATGACACTGGTGGATCCATATGCTGTATGTGAAAAGAACACACATGCAATTACTCCAGTCGTTGTTAGTAAAAAGAACAACCATGCAATGACACTGGTGGATCCATGTGTGGTCTCTGAAGAGAACACACATTTCAATGACACTGGTGGATTGTGAAAAGAGCACACATGCAATGACACTGGTGGATCCATATGTGGTATGTGAAAAGAACACACATGCAATGACTCTAGTTGTTGTTAGTAAAATGAGCATGCAATGACATCAGGATCCATGTGTGGTCTCTAAAGAGAACACACATTTAAATGACACTGGTTGTTGTTAGTAAAAGAACACACATGCAATGACACTTGTGGATCCATGTGTGGTCTCTAAAGAGAACACACATACAATGACTCTGGTTATTATTAGTAAAAAGAGCACACATGCAATGTCACTGGTGGATCCATAAGTGGATTGTGAAAAGAACACAGATGCAATGACACTAGTGGATCCATATGTGCTATGTGAAAAGAATACACAAGCAATGACTCTGGTTGTTGTTAGTAAAAAAGAACACATGCAATGACACTGGTGGATCCATAGGTGGATTGTGAAAGAGCACACATGCAATGACACTGGTGGATCCATATGTTGTATGTGAAAAGAACACACATGCAATGACTCCAGTTGTTGTTAGTAAAAGAACACACATGCAATGACAGGTGGATCCATGTGTGGTCTGAAGAACACACATGCAATGACTCTGGTTGTTGTTAGTAAAAAGAGCACACATGCAATGACACTGGTGGATCCATAGGTGGATTTTAAAGAACACACATCCAATGACACTGGTGGATCCATGTGGTATGTGAAAAGAACACACATGCAATGACTCGTTGTTGTTAGTAACAATAACACACATGCAATGACATGGTGGATCCATGTGGTCTCTCAAGAGAACACACATTTCAATGAAACTGGTTGTTGATAGTAAAACACACATGCAATGACACTAGTTGATCCATGTGTGGTCTCTAAAGAGAACACACATGCAATGACTCTGGTTGTTGTTAGTAAAAAGAGCACACGTGCAATGACACTGGTGGATCCATAGGTGGATTGTGAAAAGAACACACATGCAATGACAGTAGTGGATCCATATGTGGTATGTGAAAAGAACACACATGCAATGACTCAAGTTGTTGTTAGTAAAAAGAACACACATGCAATGACACTGGTGGATCCATAGGTGGATTGTGAAAAGAGCACACATGCAATGACACTGGTGGATCCGTATGTGGTATGTGAAAAGAACACACATGCAATGACACTGGTTGTTGTTAGTAAAAAGAACACACATGCAATGACACTGGTGGATCCATAGGTGGATTGTCAAAAGAGCACACATGGAATGACACTGGTGGATCCATGTATGGTCTCTAAAGAGAACACACATTTCAAAGACACTGGTGGATCCATAGGTGGATTGTGAAAAGTGCACACATGCAATGACACTGGTGGATCCGTATGTGGTATCTGAAAAGAACACACATGCAATGACTCCAGTTGTTCTTAGTAAAAAGAGCACACATGAATGACACTGGTGGACCCATGTGTGGTCTCTGAAGAGAACACACGTTTCAATGACACTGGTGGATCCATATGTGGTATGTGAAAAGAACACACATGCAATGACACTAGTGGATCCATAGGTGGATTCTGAAAAGAACACACATGCAACGACACTGGTGGATCTATATGTTGTATGTGAAAAGAAAAGACATGGCTTGAATCCTGTTATTTTTATTAATAAGAACACACATGCAATGACACTGGTGGATCCATGTGTGGTCTCTAAAGAGAACACACATTTCAATGACACTAGTGGATCCATATGTGGTATGTGAAAAGAACACACATGAAATGACTCTAGTTGTTGTTAGTAAAAAGAACACACATTCAATGACACTGGTGGATCCATATGTGGTATGTGAAAAGAACACACATGCAATGACTCTGGTTGTTGTTAGTAAAAAGAACACACATGCAATGACACAGGTGGATCCATATGTGGTATGTGAAAAGAACACACATGCAATGACTCTTGTTGTTGTTAGTAAAAAGAACACACATTCAATGACACTGGTGGATCCATATGTGGTATGTGAAAAGAACACACATGCAATGACTCTGGCTGTTGTTAGTAACAAGAACACACATGCAATGACACTGGTGGATCCATGTGTGGTCTATGAAGAGAACATACATTTCAATGACACTGGTTGTTGTTAGTAAAAGAACATACATGCAATGATACTGGTGGATCCATGTGTGGTCTCTGAAGAGAACACACATGCAATGACTCTGGTTATTGTTAGTAAAAAGAGCACACATGCAATGACACTGGTGGATCCATAGGTGAATTGTGAAAAGAACACACATGCAATGACACTGGTGGATCCATAGGTGGATTTTGAAAAGAACACACATGCAATGACACTACTGGAGCCATATGTGGTATGTGAAAAGAACACACATGCAATGACTCTGGTTGTTGTTAGTAAAAAGAACACACATGCAATGACACTGGTGGATCCATAGGTGGATTGTGAAAAGAGCAAACATGCAATGACACTGGTGGATCCATATGTGGTATGTGAAAAGAACACACATGCAATGACTCTGGTTGTTGTTAGTAAAAAGAACACACATTCAATGACACTGGTGGATCCATGTGTGGTCTCTAAAGAGAACACACATTTCAATGACTCTGATTGTTGTTAGTAAAAAGAACACAAATGCAATGACACTGGTGGATCCATGTGTGGTCTCTGAAGAGAACACACATGAAATGACTCTGGTTATTGTTAGTAAAAAGAGCACATAGGTGGATTGTGAAAAGAACACACATGCAATGACACTGGTGGATCCATATGTGGTATATGAAAACAACACACATGCAATGACTCTGGTTGATCTTAGTAAAAAGAACACACATGCAATGGCACTGGTGGATCCATAGGTGGATTTTGAAAAGAGTACACATGCAATGACACTGGTGGATCCATATGTGGTATGTGGAAAGAACACACATGCAATGACTATGGTTGTTGTTTGTAAAAATAACACACATGCAATGGCACTAGTGGATTCATAAGTGGATTGTGTAAAGAGCACACATGCAATGACACTGGTGGATCCATATGTGGTATATGAAAAGAACACACATGCAATGACTCCAGTTGTTGTTAGTAAAAAGAACACACATGCAATGACACTAGTGGATACATGTGTGGTCTCTGAAGAGAACACACATGCAATGACACTGGTGGATCCATATTTGGTATGTGAAAAGAACACACATGCAATGACCCTAGTGGATCCATAGGTGGATTGTGAAAAGAACACACATGCAAGGATACTGGTGGATCCATATGTTGTATGTGAAAAGAACACACATGCAATGACTCCAGTTGTTGTTAGTAAAAAGAACACACATGCAATGACACTGGTGGATCCATGTGTGGTCTCGGAAGAGACCACACACATTTCAATGAAACTAGTGGATCCATATGTGGTATGTGAAAATAAGACACATGAAATGACTCCAGTTGTTGTTAGTAAAAAGAACACACATGCAATGACACTGGTGGATCCATATGTGGTATGTGAAAAGAACACACATGCAATGATTCTGGTTGTTGTTAGTAAAAAGAACACACATGCAATGACACTAGTGGATCCATGTGTGGTCTCTAAAGAGAACACACATTTCAATGACAATGGTTGTTAGTAGTAAAATGGACACACATGCAATGACACTGGTGGATCCATGTGTGGTCTCTGAAGAGAACACACATTTCAATGACTCTGGTTGTTGTTAGTAAAAAGAACACACATGCAATGACACAAGTGGATCCATGTGTGGTCTCTGAAAAGAACACACATGTAATGACTCTAGTTGTTGTTAGTAAAAAGAACACACATGCAATGACACTGGTGGATCCATCTGTGGTCTCTAAAGAGAACACACATTTCAATGACACTGGTTGTTGTTAGTAAAAAGAACACACATGCAATGACACCGGTGGATCCATGTGTGGTCTCTAAAGAGAACACACATGCAATGACTCTGGTTATTATTAGTAAAGAAGCACACATGCAATGACACTTGTGGATCCATAGGTGGATTGTGAAAAGACCACACATGCAATGACACTAGTGGATCCATATGTGGTATGTGAAAAGAACACACATGCAATTACTGTTGTTGTTGTTAGTAATAAGAACACACTTGCAATGACACTGGTGTATCCATAGGTGTATTTTGAAAAGAGCACACATGCAATGACACTGGTGGATCCATATGCTGCATGTGAAAAGAACACACATGCAATTACTCCAGTTGTTGTTAGTAAAAAGAACAACCATGCAATGACATAGGTGGATCCATAGGTGGATTGTAAAAAGAGCACACATGCAATGACACTGGTGGATCCATGTGTGGTCTCTGAAGAGAACACACATTTCAATGACACTGGTGGATTGTGAAAAGAGCACACATGCAATGACACTGGTGGATCCATATGTGGTATGAGAAAAGAACACACATGCAATGACTCTAGTTGTTGAAAGTAAAATGAGCACACATGTGACACTGTGGATCCATGTGTGGTCTCTAAAGAGAACACACATTTAAATGACACTGGTTGTTGTTAGTAAAAAGAACACACATGCAATGACACTTGTGGATCCATGTGTGGTCTCTAAAGAGAACACACATACAATGACTCTGGTTATTATTAGTAAAAAGAGCACACATGCAATGTCACTGGTGGATCCATAAGTGGATTGTGAAAAGAACACAGATGCAATGACACTAGTGGATCCATATGTGCTATGTGAAAAGAATACACAAGCAATGACTCTGGTTGTTGTTAGTAAAAAGAACACACATGCAATGACACTGGTGGATCCATAGGTGGATTGTGAAAAGAGCACACATCCAGAGACACTGGTGGATCCATATGTTCTCTGTGAGATGAACACACATGCAATGACTCCAGTTGTTGTTAGTAAAAGAACACACATGCAATGACATGTGGATCCATGTGTGGTCTCTCAAGGGAACACACATGCAATGACTCAGTTGTTGTTAGTAAAAAGAGCACATGCAATGACACTGGTGGATCCATAGGTGGATTTTAAAAGAACACACATCCAATGACACTGGTGGATCCATATGTGGTATGTGAAAAGAAAACACATGCAATGACTCTGGTTGTTGTTAGTAACAATAACACACATGCAATGACACTGTGGATCCATGTGACACCCGATTCTGAAAAGACCGTGGCCTCTATGTGACATGCCAATCCTGGATCGGTTCATTGGCCCACAATAGAGTAAGATAGATAACATAGCAAAATATCCGTGTATCATAGATACGAAGATCCAGTACCATTATTACAATAAAAGCTAGCACAAAGCTAGCTCAAATTATTCGTGTAGCAACATAAACAGATAAATCCTCCATTCTTCAAATTGCCCACAAGTGAACAAGTGCCGAGGAGTACCGTGGCCTATAACGATCAATCGAATCGAATAACCTGCATAAAAACGCAACAGCCCGAAGGGTCAATACATGGAATGTATGGCAAGTAGAGCTAATAAAGGAGACAATAGTACTAACAACTACATGCATATTTGGCAAGTGGAGCTGTATCCGCTTGCATTTGCAAATAACTTTGTCCTACTTTCATAAACAGTTTTGAATTTTCTTTGAAAAGATCCCAATTAAGTTAACCCAACAAGATTAAAACAATTATGAAATTAGAATGAGCGAGAAACATGTCATGGAATCAATATCTAGCAACTCAGATGTCCATAACCGGGACACGGCTAATCGATTAGATTATACACTCTGCAGAGGTTAGTACACTTTACCCATGTGACTTGGCCAGCCAGCGTACATCACTCTCATTTTGGGTGATGATAGGGAGAAGACCAAGAAGAGACTGTTAGGAAGTAGCTCCTCAATCCCGGCACGGTCCAACCTACCAAAATTCTACATCTCTGGATACGCGGGTTCGAGTTACCACAACCTACTAAGTCCAACCAACCGCCCATTCCATTATTGGCACATGGTTGTACCGTAAGCTACACAAAGAAGCCAATCATTCTCTCTTGATACAGGTGCCTTTCGCAATAAACCACCAAAAATTATCAATACCATCACACCGGGGTTCATTGATTAAGTTGTTTTTTAGTTTTCACAAACCAATACTTTGAGAAAACAAGTATCAATGATGTAACCCAGCCCTCGTTCAACATAGCATGGCTAAGCACATCTACAACGTGGTTCATCTACCAGGAAAAACCCTACCACATAATAGGACATAGCATAGCGATAGTATCATCCTACATGCATCTACAAAATACGACAATGCATTGAAAATAGTAGGACGATATCATGAACAAAGTAGCATCTACTTGCCTTGGTTGTAGCGGTCGGAAGAACAATCCACACACGAGCAAGGGTTGCACTCCACAATCTACGACACAATTGCATTCATAAACAAACAATTCACAAACATATGCAACAAAGATGATGCATGAATGCAAGAACGGCAAGTGAATTGGTGCTACAGATGCACCACATAGTACTAATTCATATTACTACCGAATACATGCATGGAAAATAGATTTGGCGCAAGGGAAACTATTAACCAAAAGTGGTGATCACTACTAGAGCTAGAACTTAAATAATTCACTACCGGTAGTATACTGTTTGTAAAATCTTGGAAAAATTCTACCGCATAGGCATCGCTGATAAGAAACAGTACCAATTGGAATTACTCAAAAAGGAGTTATAAAACATCCCGAGTAATTAAAACACTGCAGAAGGCCATTAGACAAATACTGCAGAAGTTTTTACTGTAAGCCTATCTTTTTATTTCACGATGAGATTCTCCTCGTTCATACGAGTTCAGGGACATATCATACGCGATTTTTGGAGCTACGAAACTTTTACTACGAATTTATTACTCCGAAAAGGCCACTAACTAGTTTGATTAAACTGTACTAAACCTGACAGTAAAAGTCTGAACCAAAGCTACAGCGAGATTCTACACGACTCACTTAACGCGTGCATATTTTATTTGCAAATTTTGGCCAAGCGGTTTAATTTCTACGCAATTTACAAGATTCTACCAAAATCTGTCAACTAATAGGATTAACGAAATTGACCCAGTCAACTGTGTCTGATGACTGGGCGCTGACTGGGCGTCTGACCAGTCAACGTCTGAACCTCTGACTAGTCAACGTCTGGAGTGCTGACCAGTCAACGAGCGATCTAAGCCGCTGATCTGAGATCGACGGTGGCTGTTGTCTTACCGAAGCGGACGGAAAGCGAACTCCGGCGAGCTCCGGACGGCGGCAACGGATCGGTGGCGTGAAACTCCTGCAAGTACACCACGGTCAACTTCGGCTCCCGGAATAATAAGCGCGTCGCGCGTCGTGGCGATCTGCGAGCGCGGTTGGCGGCGGATGGAGACGAACGGAGCGGAAAGAAGCGGCGAGACGAACCCGGAAGCGAGCCGGCGACGGCGGCGGAGGGTGGCGGCGGCGGCGAGATAAGCGGCGGACTCGTGCACCAGGAGGAGGTCGCGCGGAGGAGAGCGGCGGCGGGGTAGGTGGGCACGGAAAACGAGGCAGCCTTTAAGAAGTCCCAGCGTGAAAAAAAAAAAAAAAGCGAAGCAGATGTAACTCCAGGACTACAACGAAATCGGTCCGGATTTTCGGACCGCTTTCGGCGGTTTACTAAAAGCGTCCGAGTCTTTGCATACGAACTCCGATTGGGCGATTTTCGCCCTACGAGTTCGTGTCGTCGAGAACAACCTTCAGTCGAAGTTTGAGCAGCTCGAACCTACAGGGTGGTTGTAGCAAGCCCTCTGAAGCCTCCCGCAGAAACTCGAAGCGAAGGAAAGCGGGTTTTGCAAATAGCGTTCGTCGATCCTCTCTACTCGGTAATGCATGGTAAGATATGATGCGATGCAATGAATGATATGCAAGACCAAATCTAAAATTTGGGATGTGACAAGACTAACCCCTTAAGATGAATCTCGTCCTCGAGATTGCTGGCAACTAACAAATAGGTGTGGGTAGTCCTCTCGGATGTCATCTTCACGCTCCCAAGTAGCTTCCTCTTGGTGTGGTGACTCACGCACCTTGCAAAACTTGATTGTCTTGGTACAGGTAGTCCTGATAAAGTCCATTCCCTCTATCCCATTTCCAATCCGGCACAGCAACGGCCGCAATCCTGCTGGCTTCCGTGTTCGCCTTCACTGCTACATACATCACATAGCAATATGCTTCGATATCTCCCTTCATGTTGTTCCACCAAAATCTGCTCTTCAAATCCATATACATCTTTGTGTTGCCCGGATGTATGGAATATGGCGAGTCATGAGCTTCCTCGAGAATCAACTTCCTTGTCTCGGATGGGGAACACACAAACGATCTCCATACCACGTACCATGCTCATCCTCGCGAATATCCTTTCCCGGTTCTCCTTCATCTTCTCCTTTATTTCTTCTATTTCCTTGTCTCCCACTTGAGCCTTCTCGATTCTGTCTTGAAGCGTCGGTTGGACTTCCATTGTTGCTAAGTACCCTTCAGATACTACCTCCAGTCTAAGGTCCTTGAATTGCTTGCACAAATCCTCAGGCAATACACCAATTGTCAATCCATTGGCATAAACCTTCCGGCTCAGAGCATCTGCTACTACATTGGCCTTTCCTGGGTGGTATTGTAGATTCATATCATAATCCTTGATAAGTTCCAACCATCTCCTTTGTCTCATGTTCAGTTCATACGTGTAAATATGTACTTCAGGCTCTTGTGGTGGTGCACATCATGATGTTTTCCCATTAAGTAATGCCTCCATACCTTGGCGCATGAACCACCAGCGCTAACTCCAAGTCGTGTGTGGGTAATTCCGCTCATGGTGCTTGAGTTGTCGCGAGGCATATGACTACTCTCCCATCTTGCATCAGCACACTCCCAAGTCCTTGTGAAGCATCACAAGACACTTGGAAATCCTTCGAAGATCGGGTAAACAGGCAGTAGCGATTACTAGTCGGCCTTCAGTTCTGGCTGGCTTCACATACGTCTGACCATTCAAACTTCCTCTCCTTCTTCAGAAGTTCAGTCATCGGCTTAGCAATCTTGGAAAAGTTTTCTATGAACCTTCGGTAATATCCAGCAAGTCCCAAAAAGCTTCGAATCTCTCCCGCATTCTTGGGTGCTTCCCACTCACATCAAGTCACTTTGCTTGGATCAATGACTCCTTCTCCGACACACGTGTCCAAGAAATCCACGATGTTAAGCCAAATTCACTTGCTGAATTTGGCATACAGCCTTGTGTTCCCTCGACTTCTCCATAATCAGTCGCAGATGCTTCTCATGCTCAAGATCATCCTTGAATATATCGGATGTCATCAATAAACACCACCACGAACTTGTCCAAATACTCCATAAATACCTTGTTCATCATGGTCATGAAATACGCAGGGGCATTCGTTAGTCCAAAAGACATAACTGTATACTCATATAGACCATACCTAGTGGTGAAGGCGGTTTTGGTACATCCTCCTTCCGGATCTTCAATTGAAAGTAGCACGATCGCAGATCAATCTTGTCAACACCTTGCTCCTTCCATTGATCAAATAAATCATTTATGTTCAGAGGTACTTGTTCTTGATGGTTACTTCATTCAGCGACGATAGTCCACCACTAATCTCTTGGTGCTGTCTTTCTTCTCCACAAATAGAAAAATGCTCCCATGACGACGCACTAGGCTGAATGAATCCCTTTTCGATTGTTCCTTCAAGCTTTTCTTCAATTCCTTCAGCTCATCGACATCCATCTTATATGGTTTCTTTGCTATAGGTCCTGTTCCGACATCGGTCGATAAGAAACTCTACTTCCACTGTCGGTGGCATTCTGGCAGTTCTTCCGAAACACGTCGGGGTAATCCCTAATCAGCACACGGTATCCATACTAACCCCTTAAGAGAATTCAACTTACACCTTCTTGGTCAGACAATGACTTGAATCTAATCCTCTTACCATCCCGGTTTTGGTGAAAACAATCGTTATGCACAAATCTATGTGTCCCCATGCATAGACATCCAATCCATACCCGAATGACATCTAACCCTTGTGAATCCAACACTACCAAATGTGCAATGAAGTTGTGTGTTCCAATCCTCACAGTCAAGTCGCGGCATCCCGCTAGCTATCATATCTCCTCCAGTGAACTCACTCTAATAGCCCTTTTCATAGACTCGGTGAGTAACTTATACTTATCCACAAATGCCTTGATATGAATGAATGCGATGCACCAAAGTCGAAAAGTATAAGTGCAGGGTAAGTGTTGATTGAAACTTACCAATCACAAGGTCGGGCTGTCTCGAATCTCCTCCACATTCATGTGGTTCACTGCCTTCTCACCGTTGGTTGGCTTCAGTCCTTTCCTCTCCGGACAGTTGTCAGCATAGTGTCCCTTCTGCTTGCACTTGAAGCACGTCACCTCACTCAGATCCTTCTTCACAAAATTGGGATCACGGTTGCGGTCATGTCCACCGTGTCCTCCAGTGTGGTGAGAGTGTCCTCCCTTGTGGCTGTGGTGCTCCTATGGTTGTCATGATGACGCCCATCGCCTCCATGGTGGTGGCGGTCATGGCTCCTGGTCACTTCCTCCATGCTTGGAGTATCCATCATATGAAGTGCGAGACTTGTGGTGTGAGCAGTGGTGATTGTTGTTCTTTCTCTTGCGGTTCTCCACTTGCTTGTGCTTCCCTTCCAAGATTCTGGCCTTGTCCATGAGCTCCTGGAAAGTGGGGCAGTAAACCACAAGTAGCTGCACTGAAAGCTCATCACTGAGGCCATCCAGGAATCTCTCCCTTCTTTTTGCATCAGTGTCAACATCCTCAGGTGCATAACGGGACAGGTTGTTGAACTCCTCAATGTACTGCCCGCGGTGCGATTGGTTTGGCGCAGTTGCGAACTCTTTCCTCTTCAGGCTCAGAACTCCACGAAGACACGTGGTCGATCCCAAACCTTCCTCAAACATAGCCCAAGTCACGGTGATTCGGAGGGTGGGTGATCTGAAATGTGTCCCACCAAGAAGCGGCTGGTCCCTCCAGAGGTGAGCCGAACCTTACCTTCTCAGCATCAGTGCAAGCAGTTACTAGATCCTTGTTGACTGAACGCAACCAGTCGAGAGCAACCATTGGTTACATTGCGTAGAAGAACTTAGCTGGCCTTAGCCTCGTAAATCTGGTGAGAGCATCTCCACGAGGCTGATTGTTTCCATTGTTGTTGTTCTGATTTGCCATGAACTAGGTCATCACTTGGGTCAGCTGTGCCTGAGCTGCCATGAGCTGCTCCAACTCAGTGGGTTGGCAGCGTGAGGCATCTATGGTTCAGCATAGGTAAGTTTAGAAAGAATCAACTTCGACAATAGGATTCTACCCATGCATATGATCAAACAACAACAAACAATAGCAGACAATCACAAGCAAGCAACACATCAACAAACAAGCGATCAGCAACATCCCAGGTGCTATCCTATTAGTATATACCTACTAAAATAGTTTTGCAAGAGTTGGCAATGGTTAACTAAACAGTTGAGCATCAAAACGACAAAACAGCAATTCTGACAGAACAGTTCTGCTGTGTTCGCGAATTTTTCCGCCTGACTTAAACTCGTCAGAAAATTAAGCCAATTTTGTGCATATATAACAGGAAGTTCGCATCAGCCCAATTTTTTCAGATTTTTCCGAGTTACCAGAAAATATGAAAATCGTGCAGTACTGCTGTATCAGCAGAAAAACTGCAGCGAAAACAACAGATAGTAACCAAATTGCCATAACTCTTTCATATAATTTGCACAAATAATTCCTGAGATATTGGAGTACACAAATAAGCATCTAAACACTCTTACACTAACACGAACTAAGTACTAACGATCGAGAATAAATCTAACGATTTACCTAACGAGGACTAATTGGTGGACTTCTATCTATTGCTTGAAGAGTTTGAGGTAGGCCCTTGCGGTCATGCGTTGGCGCTTTCATGGTACAACCATGGCGGAGTGTACACCTCTCCTGAACCATCACTTGAAACGTCAAACTCCACCTCTTCTGGATCCTCCTCTTCTTCTTCATCCTCAGTTGCAAGCTGTCAGCCTTCATCTCCTCCACCATCATCGCTCCATCATCATCATCCTCGTCCTCATCATCATCATCTCCATCATCATCATCCCCATTGTTGCCATCATCTCCATTGTCATCATCAGAGGGTGGATTCAGCTGTGCTTGGAGGCGGCAATCTGGGCTGTCATAGCTTCAATAGTCCGATCCCTTTCTGGACTGTCCCTTGCGCTTGCCTGTATGTTCAGGTGTTCTCCTGCAGTACCATGAAGATGTGCTATGGTGGCATCTCCTGGCTATCAGGGCATTCTCGGGACTCCCAGCTTCATGCAAAGTGTCAATCTCTGTCCTTGGACCACCATACCATTGCTAGTAAAATCTGCAATCTCCTTTATCATCCTCACCTTCTCTGCTAGAGCTCCATTCTCCTTTCCATGTCCTCTATGTGCCTCCGGTGGCATGTTGTTCCTGTACCGGGGTAACCACAATGTTCCCATCTTCATCACGCCTTCCATAGTCACGGTAGGGTGAATCTGCTGGTAGTAGGTGGCGGACATTATGGCGCGCAGGGCTTCATGTATGGCCAAGTTGATTCCAAGTCCCTGATTCAGTATGTCTTGGTGTAGACCAAGTGCAGGGGTTTAGCAAAAAGCGGCATCTCTGAATATGAAGGTAGTGATCTCCCATGCATCCTCTCCATATCCATAGGTGTACAGCCTTCTTCCCTTGAACATAGGCGTGGCAATCCCAATGGTAGAGAGCTGAGCTAACTGCCTTACAAAAGGGCCTTGGTGACTCCATGGTGACATACTCGGTCTGACGTCTCCCATCTATCAAGTAAAATAGGAAAGTGTGAGAATAGCATATGGTAAGAATATACGAGGGAAAGGCATAAGATGAAGGACAGAGTTAATATAGGCTTTAATAATTCTATGGCTTCCTAATCCAATCCTAGGTCACGATCCTGATCGACACACGGGCTCGATACCATCTGTGACACCGGTTCGAAAAGACCGTGGCCTCTATGTGACATGCCAATCCTGGATCGTTCATTGGCCCACAATAGAGTAAGATAGATAACATAGCAAAATATCCGTGTATCATAGATATGAAGATCCAGTACCATTATTACAATATAAAAGCTAGCACAAAGCTAGCTCAAATTATTCAGGTAGCAACATAAGCGAGATAAATCCTCCATTCTTCAAATTGCCCACAAGTGAACAAGTGCCGAGTGGAGTACCGTGACTATAACGATCAATCGAATCGGAATAACCTGCGACATAAGCATAACAGCCAAAGGTCAATACATGGAATGTATGGCAAGTAGAGCTAATAAAGGAGACAATAGTACTAACAACTACATGCATATTTGGCAAGTGGAGCTGTATTCCGCTTGCATTTGCAAATAACTTTGTCCTACTTTCATAAACAGTTTTGAATTTTCTTTGAAAAGATCCCAATTAAGTTAACCCAACAAGATTAAAACAATTATGAAATTAGAATGAGCGAGAAACATGTCATGGAATCAATATCTAGCAACTCAGATGTCCATAACCGGGGACACGGCTAATCGATTAGATTATACACTCTGCGAGGTTAGTACACTTTACCCATGTGACTTGCCCATTTCGTACCATCACTCTCATTTTGGGTGATGATAGGGAGAAGACCAAGAAGAGACTATTGGAAGTAGCTCCTCAATCCCAGCACCGGTCCAACCTACCAAAATTCTACATCTCTGGATCTGGGTTCGAGTTACCACAACCTACTAAGTCCAACCAACCGCCCATTCCATTATTGGCACATGGTTGTACGTAAGCTACACAATAAAAAGCCAATCATTCTCTCTTGATACCTGGGTGCCTTTCATAATAAACCACCAAAATTATCAATACCATCACACCAGGGTTCATTGATTAAGTTGTTTTAGTTTCACAAACCAATACTTTGAAAACAAGTATCAATGATGTAACCCAGCCTCGTTCAACATAGCATGGCTAAGCACATCTACAACGGTGGTTCATCTACAGGAAAAACCCTACCACATAATAGGACATAACGCCCAGCATAATAGTATCATCCTACACATGCATCTACAAAATACACGACAATGCATTGAAAATAGTAGGACGATATCATGAATTAAAGTAGCATCTACTTGCCTTGGTTGTAGCAGTCGGAAGAACAATCCACACACGAAGCAAGGGTTGCACTCCACACAATCTACGACACAATTGCATTCATAAACAAACAATTCACAAACATATGCAACAAAGATGATGCATGAATGCAAGAACGGCAAGTGAATTGGTGCTACAGATGCACCACATAGTACTAATTCATATTACTACGAATACATGCATGGAGAAAATAGATTTGGCGCCAAAGAAACTATTAACCAAAAGTGGTGATCACTACTAGAGCTAGAACTTAAATAATTCTACTACCGGTATTATATACATGTTTGTAAAATCTTGGAAAAAATTCTTGCGCGATAGGCATCGCTGATAAGAAACAGTACCAGTGGAATTGCTCAAAAGGAGTTATAAACATCCCGAGTAATTAAAAACACTGCAGAAGGCTCATTAGACAAATACTGCAGAAGTTTTTACTGTAAGCCTATCTTTTTATTTCCCACGATGAGATTCTCCTCGTTCATACGAGTTCAGG